>VZSF01008484.1:0-284915 GCA_013398295.1 Chionis minor | reverse complement strand
ACCCCCACGGTCGCCGAGACTGTCACGGAGAGGGTCGGGGGGCTGGAGAGGGTCCCCGGCGGGTGCGGCCGGCTCTGGGGTCCCCAGCGCAAGGAGGACACGGAGCTGTTGGAGCGGGGCCGGAGGCGGCCACGGAGATGCTGGGGGGGGCTGGAGCCCCCCTGCTGGGAGGACAGGCTGGGAGAGCTGGGGGGTTCAGCCAGGAGAAGAGAAGGCTCCGGGGAGACCTTAGAGCCCCTTCCAGCACCTAAAGGGGCTACAGGAAAGATGGGGAGGGACTCTTTACAATAAGAAAACAGCTAACAGTTTTAGACCGAAAGAGGGGAGATTTACATTAGATATTAAGAAGAAATTTTTCACTATGAGGTTGGTGAGGCACTGGCACAGGTTGCCCAGAGAAGCTGTGGCTGCCCCATCCCTGGAGGTTCAAGGCCAGCTTGGACAGGGCTTGGAGCAACCTGGTCTAGCGGGAGGTGTCCCTGCCCAGGGCAGGGGGGTGGGACTAGAGGATCTTTGAGGTCCCTTCCAATCCAAACCATTAGAATCATAGAATCACTTGGGTTGGAAGAGACCTTCCAGATCATCGAGTCCAACCATAAACCTGTGCCAAAACCACCCCTAAACCATGTCCCTCAGCACCACGTCTGCCCGTCTTTTAAATACCTCCAGGGATGGTGATTCCACCATCTCCCTGGACAGCCTGTTCCAATGCTTGAGAACCTTTTTGGTAAAGAAGTTTTTCCTAATATCCAATCTAAACCTCCCCTGGCACAACTTGAGGCCATTTCCTATTGTCCTGTAGCTTGTTACTTGGGAGAAGAGACTGACCTGGGTCAGGTGGGCACCCCGTTGCCTCTCTTTGGCCCACAGTGCCATTGACCGCTGTGTCCCTCACCAGGACACTGCACAAGGCCAGTCACTGCCCCTCGGTGCCCACACACATGCTGGAACAGCATGACAGGAACAAGCCGCTGGCCGTGCTCCCCTTTGCACGGGACACTCCTACTGTTCCCAGAAGCCACATCACCACCACCAGGCTGGTAACACATCCCCACCATGAAGCGCCGGTCTGGGCTGCCAGCAAACACACAGCCACCCCCCAGCAGCCCTGGAATCACCAGCCCTGCAGGATGAGGCTGAAGAGCTTTGCTTGGAGACAGAGGATACTTTGGGATGACTTTAACCTGATTTGTTTATAAATATAGAATTTGCCTCCAGAGCTCGCAACTTGGCATCTTTTGCAAGACCTAAATATACTACTAAAAGGCATGAACTGTTTCCATAATAAAGGCTTTTAGAACTCACTTGCGAAAATTCATTTAAAGCCATGCTTGGGCAGAGCAAGTAAAAGCTCTTACTGCCTCGGTATGAGCTTGCCCACAGTGTGGCAGGTCAATGTCCAGGGCAAGAAGTGCCCAGAGGCCTCAGTAGAGGTGGGGCAGCTGAAACTACCTGCTACTGACATCACCTGACACGGTCCATTAAAGAGCTCGTTTCTGGTAGCTTCGCCAGTGTTTACTGCTTGGGTTGGGATTTTCTGTATCACATTTCTGCATAAGGCCAAACTTCTACAGAAAATTTTATCCTTGAGAGTTTTTCTGATTCTAAGAATAAGGTTCTGCCACATGCAAAACTTAGCTTTGAATAACTTTTACTCAGAATGCTGAAATTTGTCATTAGGTAGCTTTGTAATATCCTCAGAATCATCTGCAAAAAAAGGGTCTGCAAAAACCCGTCATAAGGGTTTGCGGGTTCATATTCGGGAAATTCTGGAAAGATTTCTTAAGCTTTTTTCCAGCAGCAGAATTCCCCTCAGATCCCATCCATCAGAAGCACTTTCAGCTCAAGACTCAGCAAGATTTTCACTGTAACTACAACTCCAAGTTGGTGCCGACTGGACCAGGAACAGATAGCTACAAAGCAAGCTGACAGGTTGCATCCCACAGATAAGGGATAATGTAGGACTTACGCTCTATAGCTCTGGAGAAGCACATAAAACCACTAACTAAAGATTATTTATTAAATTACTACAATATAGTGATTTAATATTGTAGTAATGCCAGAAATCAACTGTCCATGCCCATCTGGGCTAGGATCTGTACAAATCTACAGCAAGTCATAAACCCTGCAAAGTCCTTTGCTCGTGGTCTGCACAGAGGTGAATGTCATTGTGGTAGTTCAGCTCAGGATGATAATCAGGGCCTTCAAAATGCGCAGGTTGTAAGAAAATCCAAAAGCACACACTTTGCAAGTGATGACAGAAGTCCAGTCTTGTCCCAGATGTTGCCCGCTCTCCAGATCCTGAGCAGAAGCCTTCTGGTCCTGGGGGGCACCGAACCAGATTCCTGACAGAGTATTTCTTTTCTTTCATGTCCAGCATCACTGAGGCTGGCAGGAACCTCTGGAGACCATCCACTCCACCCCTCCTGCTTAAAGAAAGGACAACAAGAGCGGTTGCGCAGGGCCGTGTTCAGTTGGGGTTTTAATATGTCCGGGGATGGAGACACATCACAAATGCTCTGGGAAACCCATTCCAGTGTTCAGCCACCCTCATAGTAAAATAGTTTTTCTCATGTTTAAATAGCATTTCCTCTGTTTCGGTTATGGCCCATTGTCCTTTGTCCTGTGACTGGGCACAACTGAGCAGGGTCTGGCTCTGAGCTCCCTGAACCTTCTCCAGGCCAAACAATCCCAACTCTGTCAGCCTTTGCCAGCCTCTCCCTCTATGGCAGCTGGTCCAAGCAAGAAAGTCCAATTGCAGCAACTCTTTCCCCAACTTTCAATATATTACAGATTATATCATCTGAAGTGATTTGACCATCCAAAGAGATTCACAGACTCTAGAGTTACCTTCCACTGAATGCGTACATTTGAACTACCCTAGCTCCTCTGTCAGCAAAAAGGCTATTTTCAACTGAGGGACTAGGAAATATTATTAAAAAATGCAAAGGAGACATTACATTGTAACTCTATAGAAATGGCATTGTGCTTTTCCACCTTTGTCTGGTAATTACTAAGGGACATGAGAGCTCTTTGGTGAAAAGCAAAATGATGTCTTTTATAGCTTGCAAATGCGTTGTGATCTGAAAACCAAACCATTTTCATGCACATCAACATTAGGAATGAATATCCTGCCAAAATACTACCTTAGCAACACCTAGGCAGATCCTCTGACTTCAGAGAATGTCTTAAGCAGCACTTCACAAACACACTGATGTTACACCTCCAGAATCACTTGTGCAAACCCATGGAAAGTGTGGTTGCACAATGAAAAATAAGGTTGCAAATAAGGTCATCTGCCTGCTTAGCGTGTCTACTCGCTTGAACACACTGAGAGCACACTCACAGAGTTTAATATATCAACTTTTGCTGACTATACTTTAATACTCTTCAGATAGCTAAGGGGCAATGGGGTGACACCCATTCCTTCTTGTGCATTGCTACCACTGTAAAATAGCTTTCCTGTAGCTGCAAATCTACTGGTAACTAAACAGAACTAAACTCTGCTGGAGATACTGCATATAACCCAGAGGACGCAGCTCAACATTGCCAGCACTGGCAGTTAGAGCCACTTTTTCACCAGAAGACATTTAGTTGTGAGTAGTAGCAGCAAGAACCTGCGATAAGTGAGCAGATGTGTCTCTTACCTTATGACTTTTCAGGGTAGAAACACATTTTACGCAACGTGTTTCAGTGGCACCATCTGAGAATTCTGGCATGTGGCGGAGGGAGATGTGCAGAGAGAAGCTGAATCCCTCGACGCCCTCCGCGGCATTACATCCATTAACTTCATTTCCTCCATGAGACTGAATGAACGAGCCCTGTAACTTCTTCAGGTCAGTATGCCCCGTTTCAGTCTGAAAATACGTCTTTGCAGAATGCCTCTTTCACAAACGGACCAACTACCAGGAGTAAATTTACATAGCAGGATGCTTTATGGTAAAAAAAAAAAAAAAAGGATGTCTGAAGCTGCCAGCAAGGTCCTAAAACAGACCATTCTCTAGGGACAGTATTAAAGTAAACCCAACTGAATATAACAAATCAAAGAGATTTGTGCATACAGATAACATACAGATTTTCTTATGGAGAAAATACAAAGTCTGACATTTCCACCCACACAGAGCAAATCAGTGACTGGCAATAAGACACAGCAGCAACATGAGCAAGACTCCAGAGAAATAAACAATATATCTCTTCTGTCAACAAAAATATATGCCTCTCTTTATTCCTTTAATAAGACTCCCATGATATATTATTTTCTATTTCCAGTTAAACAAATTACAGCAAAATTACTGTTTTCATTATCAGTTTACACTGAAGATTATTGTCTGTCCTTAAGAGGCATAATATTTGTAGCAGGGCTTGACTATAACATTTCCCTGTATTGTTAATTCTGCAACTTGTAAAAAACATGTCAGTCACAGAGTAGTTCAATCTCTACCCACTTCAAGCCTGAACACATAAATCAACTTCTCTTCAATGTTAATGAATATTATTTCACTTACTTTCTCCTCGATCTATGAAATCCTTAGGCTCATTGCCTCCCTTCATAAAATACATTTCCTGCACTCCATGCATTTTTCCCTATAGTGTTCTCGCTCATTATTATAAGTAACATTATTTTTATCCATTTGCATATATTGAAAAACAGGGATCAGGCTTTCAATGAAAGTGCTTGAAAGCATGTGAAGAGGCAACAGAAATTACTAAGAAGTGAAACTACAAAACTTGAAGGCACAAAGTGAGGACAAAGACTCAGGAAGCCAGACCAGGCAAGGTGGTCAATGTAGGGCAATCCTAAGAGGAACATCAGCCACTTCAGACCCTGCTACCAAAAGATCAGGTTTGTTTGTCAAACTTTCATGTTAATTCCTTTCAAAATTAGTCTAATGCAACAATGAAAACCAGTACAGAAGTTCAGGAGACTGTTTAACCCAAATGCAGCCCTGATTTGAGCCCTGTGACTTAACAAATATATACAGTCAGAATTCAGATCTCTGTTTTCCTGAAGAAAACACCACACACGTGGATGGAAAGTAACATTGAGACAGAGCACATCAACATGGGAAGAAATTTCACCACAACCTCAACCTAAAACCAAAATATGGGACTATCACCACTGACACGCTCACCCAAATGAACTGCAGACCTGTAGAGGTTACAAAAGGACAAGTCTCTGTTCCCTTTCCACACTCCAAACTGCTCCTTACTGCTCATCCCCCCTTGTTTTGCTCAGTTTAGGACAACAGACCCAAGCAAGTAGGGCATTTCTGTTCTTTTCCTTGGGACATCACTCCACAGACAACACCATAGTCAAGAATTTTTACCCTGTATGTAGTTAAAGAAATTAAAATACCAAGGGGTGTAAAAAGTCATCATACACATTTTAATTTGGGGTTAACTACTCGTAGCCATTGCTGTGGAGGAGCTTATCCATTACACAGAATTACATCGGTGCCACAGACTTCCACACACATTAGGAACAAGAAAATAAGCATACAGCTAGAACAGGAAAATAAGCCATGTTAATTTATTATTCATTTCAAAATACAAGCGATTACCAAGATTCTGGAAGAGAAGGAGCATTTGTCAGTGCCTTAGTGAACCTTCCTGCACAGCTCTTAATCTGCCTCCATTCGTTGTCTACGCAGGAATGCCAGGCGTGCCATAAATCTCCCACATTCGCAGCACGGATGTATTCTCGTCATGATCTCTGGGAGACTACACAAATCAGGCATGTTCACACGCAGCCCAGCAGCATCCGCAGTTCAGCTGAACCACTCGGATGAGACACACGCGGGCTCACGATTTAGAGGAAGAAGAGGAACTCTCATTAATATGCCCAATACAGACAGCACAAAAGAGGCAGCATAGCCCACTCTAAGAGGGGCCACAGTCAATGGGAGGTGAAAGTACTCAGCATCTTCCAGGAGGTATTTAGCGCTCTCTGGATCACACTCCCTTTCTCCTTAGGGGCCTCCATATCTTTCGTTTCTAACAAAATGAAACTGCAGCTACACGCATTGATTTTTCACTAGCTACGAGGCAGGCAGGAACACAAACATGAATTTTTCTGCATCAGATCAGATCAGATGGCCGCGGTGCTGTCACTAACAAGTGAGCAACTTCCTGTGAATGTTTATTAAAAATTCATGGTGGCATTAATATACTTCAATAAATGTTGCTCTTTTCCTCATAAAGTAAGCTTCCACTTAAGCGATAGGTTCCCCTGCTACTTCAATTTGCTGGAAAGCCTACAATGTTGAACTCATCAAAGTATGGCTGCTTTGTTTTTTATGCAAATTCCTATCATCATACTTACATAAGTGCTTATGCAATGAAAAGATACATAACATACAAACCTGCCCATGTCACTGAGAATTACTTACAAGAGCTATAAATCAAAGCTGCATCTTGTTTTGGTTTATATTTAAGGGCCTAATGCACACATAAAATGTCACATATGCCCAAAAATTTGCTTTCAGTCACTTCCCCCCCCAAAAAAACCAACCCAGAATTGAACTGCCTGCTGAAGGCTATTCTTCAGTCAAAGCCCATGCAAAATTGTATTAGAAGCTTTGAAGTTAAAACATGAACATTGACTACCAGAGAGGGCCCTAAAGACATTTACTGAATGTAAATGTTCAGTGAAGACAAAGGTCACCTTATACTTTCCCGAAATCTGACCACATTAGAAACTCCACATCCTGTTCTCAAGTTTTGCTGAAGAGCTGAAATCTTTTCATGGAAGGAACCAGCAATGAAATATTACTGACCCTGGTGATTGATTACGTTGTAATCGCCAAGTTACGATAACCTCACAGGCCCTGGGACTGCAGAACTTCTGCCGTTAGGGCAGGGAGGAATCTGATTCACCACGACACCAGAGCAGATGGGGCACGAGCAGAAAAGCTGCCTGGCAAGCCAAGCCTCCAGTCTGCAGGAAATGGGATTTTATCTGAATCGGTGGCTTTGGTCCAAATCAAGCAGGAAACAAGCTCTTTTGAAAATGCCCACAAACTGGAAATTCCCAGAAAGGTCACTTCAGAAAGATCAAAACACTTGCAAAACACAATTCCCAAGTTCCTAAGCCTGCAGCTGATCAGCGACATAGACTCTGGCAACAGCAGCAGCATCTGCGGACACCAGCTCCACACAGTAGCTGTGGGAGCTCCCAAGACCCTCTGGCTCCAGTGCAGCCTTGATGCTGTGGACTACCCCGGGAAGCCTGCCCAAAGTCACAGCTCCACGTCAGGGAGTGCAGGAGCTCCAGCAGTCCTGCTTCAGCCAAGCCTCTTAGCGCTTCCAGACATGGAAATCCAAGTGGAGTCCAAGCTGCCAGGATTTTCTTGCTTTTAGCTTTACAGCAGGTTGGAAGCGGTAGCCCAAGACCACCGGCTGGAGTTTCAAGCCCCCAAGCCCTGGACAGTCCTTGGTGCCATCGGACAGAGAAGGCTGCGTTTTCTGGGCTGACCTGCCAAGACGTGCTCCAGGAACCGGGGGAGCTCAACGTGGCAAGAGCACATCGACTGGGACAACTTCAATCAAAACATTTCAGGCCAAGCAGATGTGCCATTTCCAGCTAGACTTTGTTTTACCAATTAATCTCTAACTAGCACGGAATGGCAATACAAAACCCAAAGACCCTGCTCTCCATTGCTTACCTTCATATAGTGTCATTTGTATTTATGAAAACACAGTACAAAAGAACACTTATTCAGACCAGCTTTGAGATCTTGAGACAAGTGGCTGACACTATTATTTACAGATAATAAGAGTTCAGCAGCAATGCCTTCAGCTCCTCTGCATGCCCCGGCTGCTCCCTCCCACCTCTGCACCGCAAGGTACCTCCTCAGAGCTCTGGCAGCCGTTCAGAGGGTCGAGATGAAAAATTTTTGAACTTTTAGAATAAGCTCGAGTTTTTGTTTTCTGTAGAAAGGTAAATCGTGTACTGAGAACAAGGCAAAGCAAAGACAAAGCGTGACCTCTATATTTGCACATCTGCTTCGGTTCACACTCCAAGTGAGATTTGTTATTAAAAACTTCAGGTAACTGACATGCCTTTTGAAGAATGTGAAAGAACAACACGACTTCCCAGGAACCACAGCAGGACAGTATGACACTTGCTTTTAGTTCTGCAGTGATGATTAAGGACTTCAGAGGAGGACCAGTTGTTTTCTGAATCTCAAGTATATGATCCAGTGCCCTGAGGTTCCCTTATTTATTTCTGACTCCTTTTAACAAAGAGGGTTTAAATAAAATTTTTCCTGTTTAAACCAACTCTTTTTTTTTTCTTTCTTGTTGAAGATATTACTTACTTGGATCATATAAGTATATTTTAATGCAACACAATTACCTCCCCTTCTGCACTTTACCCTTAAATGGTCGTATGAAAAAAAAAAAGAATGCGTGACTAGCGGGGTCTGAGCGGGTGGTGATGCTGTATGTGTCAGCTGGTCTGGTTCATGTATCTTGAACTAGGTTTTGCTCCAGACTTTTTTTTGAGCAGCTTAACTGCTCCGACTACCCTTGCTCACAACAGTACCTTTGAAATTTGGTCCCTACGTTAATAAGCTAGACTTCATCACCCAAAGAGTTCTAAACTGAATCAGCGTACATCTTTTTGCCCCGCTGCCTGAGCTGTTCTGGCCCAAAGCGATTTGAAATGTAAGATCCTTTTCAAAGGAAAATGCTGATGGAAAATTCTTTTCTACTAGTGGATTGCAACCAATTCATTATATCATCAGGATCACAGGGTTTCTGGGGAAGGGGCTTAGAGCTTAGAGCAGTTTCCCCCCCGTTGCAGACTGAGAAAGCACTGCTGCTCACCAGCCTGCGCTCGGGACACAGCTGCACTCCGGAGCGAGCTGGAAGTGAAGCAAAGGCTGAACAGAGGCATGTTGGACAAGGGCTACGACAAGTAGGCACGAAGGCAGATTTGCTGGCATTAATAAGGCAGGCAGTAGCTATTTTTTTCTCTTGATTAGCAGGACGTTAACAAGTATAAAGCCATATGGCAAAGTCGGTGCTGCATAGGCCCCTTCCCCCCTCAAATCACAGCCGAATGCAAAGGGAGCGGCACAGCATGCAAACCCAGGCAACTCTGTGTCCCCGCAAAATGCGGCAAAGCCCCTGAAGCTGGGCAATGCTGGGGCTAGACTATGGCCCCTCACCGGTCCCTGAACACACAAAGGGGAAGCTCCCACCCCCCCCGTTCCCCATACGTGTACCAACACAGGGCAAAGCCGTTTTATCGGGTCTGCGTCTTCCCTTGCACCTCCTGGTCATTTACACATATGCAGAGGCTGCAGCACGCAAGTAAAACACTATTAGATACCCCCGCAGCTACTGACAACCAGCCTGTACAGTCTTTTCAAATTGTAAGAGGTTTGTGGATAGGAATGATCTAGGGCCGTATTTATAATTTCTTCCTTTTAAAATGATTTAGCATAGTCCCACAAAGATCTGTATTTATCCAAAGAATCTTAATGAGTTGGCTGAATTTCGTTCAGAGATTTAGGTTAATGTACCTCATCTATCCTGTAAAAGCAGCAATTATGCACCTGGAAGAAAAGCTTTGTTTCCAGGGCCCCTTAAGTCTGCGCCAGTAAAGGTACCAACTGCAGCTGTAGTTTACAAGAAAAGAAACATTAGAGCACCAACTCTACAATTTCCAGTCCAGGATTATAAACTCAATACTCTCTGTGCAAACATTTCATTCACAGAACTGTGGGAACAGAGAGATCATCTCCCTTAGTACAAAAAAAATCCACAAAACCAACCCACCAAAAAAAGTGTGACTCCAAACATGTATTTTGAAAATACCAAAGAACTATGACATTTTTGCTCTGCCAGAAAAATGATCACATCTTGATTGAATACTTTGCTTTCTCACTTCCTTTTCCAAGCTGAAATGTCAACTATTTTAAGTAAAATCGGAATATTACTCAACCACAAATCAGAAGAGAACCTTGATGCCAGAGCTGTCATCAAAAAGGCACATTCCAGTTATATACTTGCAGTTTCACTATTAAGAAAACAGATTAAACCCTTCCAAATGCTTTGCTGCTTAATGACACAATCACTAGCATGTTATTAAAGCTCAACACTCTGACATTCCAGTCATTATATCTGCAAACACTAAGACATTATGCATTGAGGAAACAATCCTTTTATTGAAACCAAGGACATCTAATTGTGACAGGTGAATGTTTTATCTACAGAGATGAAATCCATATACATACTATTTTTGTGCAGTCTTCATGTTCCATTTACACAATTTGCTAGCTTAAAAGGGTTTAACAGTCAATCAAGAGTTCAAGTATGAAACTCCATAACAGAAGAAAATTATATCATGTTATTGAAGTCAGCTAGATAAACAATACCTTCTGATTATGATGATACCATTATGTGCTTCACAATGAACAGTAAGACAGAAAACATTCACCTGGTTTCATATTCAAAATACTTGCTGAGATTCATGTATAAATGGATGAATGAACAGAAGGGTAATTGTGTATTATTTTAGTATAATAAAGTCAAATTTATTCAAATCAGTAAGAAAAAAAGTGTTTCTTTATATCTTGTGTGGAGTTCTGCCTTACTGAATTTGTGTTTGTTTATGATTCTGACAAGCTACAAAACATAGATATAAATACAGCGTCAACGCTAGATGTGTAACTCTATTCTTTTGCAAGCAAACTGTCACAATATTATGATCATTAAAAAGCTTTCGAAAACTAATAGCTAAGTGAAACACTAGACAATGACTTGAAATAAATATCTCGCAACAGAGCTATTTAAGCCACTGTAAAAACAAACCTCTTAAACAGCAGAAGCACATATGCCAAACAAAGAACCTGCGTTCACTGAAATCACTTGCAGTCTTGCCACCAACTTCAGTAAGAACCAGATCAAAAGAAAAACTTTCACTACTGTTACATTTTCTTTTGGATTGAATCTTCCTCTATTTCCTTGCTATACCCAGCCAAAGATGGACTCCTCCTAGGGAATAAAGAGGGAAAAAAAATGAAGTAGTGCGTTCCTTTTAACATAAAAAAAGTCAGATATAAAGTGTGACACAGACTCTATTTAGAATCCTTAGGTTTTACTTGAGACCATCACGGAAGGATTTAACTCAATAAAAAGGCAAAATCCACCTCCCAGCCTTGGCAATGCACACAGTGCTTCCTGCTGAGAGCAGAGCTCTTCCTCTTCCCAAACATGACTGAAATCTTGAAAAACATTTGAGGCCCACATCAGTAATACTGAAGTATACAACCAGTACTTATTAATAACATTAAAAAATACCCGTGGGGTTTTTTTAATGTGATTTTTTTTTTTTTTTTTTTTTTTTTTTTTTAGGATTTAACTTTTTTTTTTTTTAGCATTTAAACTTGTTTGGCAATTAACGGAATACATACATACCCTGTCCAGGTAGGATGCCTCATTCTGCGAACTTTGGTTGGTATCATCGCCTGTGGAAGAATATTATGGGGAGGCACATCATCATTTTCAGTCACACTGAATCTAATCTTAATTGCAGCATTCCAAGGATTAAATAGGTAGCATTAGAATTCAAGTAGATTTTTGTTCTCTCAAGAAAACTATTTATAGAGGCAATAAAATGCAGCATTAATTTTTTTAGCTTTATTAATCTAGTAAAAAAAAAGATAAAAATGAACCCAGTTTATTCAGATTTGTTGATCCATATCTAAAGGTCTGCTAGAATTATTCCATTTGCTTCTTGTTTAATGAAAAAGTCAGATGAATAAGAGACTTATCTTCTTGATTTGATGTTGCGCAAAATCTGCTAATTAGAAAGAAGGTATTAGAATTGATGGGTTTCACCTAAATAGAGCTTAATAGCAGATTCTCAATTAAAGCTCCTGAAAAATGTGGTACAATTACAATTAAGTGTGGGGGGGAGGTTTGGTTGGTTGGGTTTGTGGGGTTTTTTTAAATCACTGGAACTTATATATAAAGATAATGCTGTCCCTCCAGATGACAAAAAGCAATAAGTATTTGAAAAGGGAATGGGCCCTGTCCATAAATCCAAGCTTGGCAAAGCAGCACATTGCGTATCCGTAACAACAGAAAAGCAGATTAGCAGCCATTTTGCTGACATGGTAAATCCACCTAGGAGATCTTTTGCAGCAGCCAAATTCTTGGCTTGTTTACAATGACTTGAATTTTGGAGGCAATCACACATTAAAGATTTTGCCTTGTCTCTTATTTACCTTTTTCTTAAAAGCAAGCAAGCAGAAGTCCTGGAAGACTAATTTTTTTCTTCAGTGACTGCTAACTCCTACATATACATTAATGGCTGCACAAAAAAACTTCTGCAAGGATCTAAGCTGCAGGAGAAAGTACATGGAATCTGCTAGATCAAAACGTTTAGATTAGGTAGGGAAGCAGAGTGTTACTATGGCTTCTGCAACAGGTGTTAGAAGAAAAAGTCCTGCGAAAGACACTCACCTCCTCCAGCAAACCCCTCCTGGCTAGGAGGAATGGATGAGCTCAGGAGGAACGGGACCCACGCCCAACCCCATGGAATTCCTCTCTTTCACAGGTGTGCACTCATACAGGCATGAGTCAAACATAGTGTTACAGTTGCAAATAATTACTCTAATTACCGCAAACAAATGAGCAATAATATGGATGAACTATGCACCATATAGAGAAGTAGATAGCATTTTAATTGATGACAAAGATAAGAAAATGGGGCTTATCGGAGCCAAGAAACAGTTTCCATATGAGGAGTGATTTAGTAGACTGGAACTTCACATCTTCAGAGAGAGGGAGAACCAAATGGAAATACGACAGAGCCTGACTGGTACGAAGAATATGGTATGAATAGCACATAATTAATACCCAGCCTCTCATAATAACAAAATTAATCAGGAATTGGTTTTAACGCAAACAGAAGAATGGCTTTTCCACATAATGCAGAATATGTGGAATGATTGCAGAATATGTTGTTGCAGCATATTGTGGAATTTCTTTTGCTATTCCAGTAAGACCCAGCACAGGTCGCAGGGGACATCCATTGCGGTAGGCAGCTTTCTGTTCTGAATGAGAATTGCACTTCTTTTGTTCTCATGAAGAGAATTTTTGAGGGAGTATTTTCTTACCAAGTAAGTGGAAATATAATCAGTATGCAACATACAATGTTTTACAAAAATAAGATAGTGGCAACAATGGATGTACATTTTGGTATATACTCTAACATGCCTACATGCAGAAACCTTCCATCAAAACAAATATAAGCTAAGCAGAAGTGCTGCAGGTGAATATGCCTTTTTTAAACTTGCCTGGTAATTCTTTGTGGATTAGTATATTCTTTTTCCTAAAAACTCATCAGACTGTGAGGCCAGAAATTCCAATTACATTTGTAAGCATACACTGTATTATCTTAAATTGCTCAGCAACTACAGTGTCTCTAATTGAAGTTGTCTCAATGCAGAGCACCAAGTTTAATTCCCGAGTCATTTTCCAGTAATGAAATAGCTGTATTCAGGGCACAGTGTGAGAACATGTTCGATGGTTATGTTAAATTGCGTTACAGCTACCTTTGGGGAGCATCTAATTTATTTATTGTCTGTATAAAATCAACCACCATTTTCCCATGTGAAAAAAAATATTATTACTCAAACAAGTGTTGCCTTAGACCGATCTGTGAATAATAGTTTACACATTTCATGTGTTCAGAAAAACTTGCAGATACTTTATGTTCATGTCTTTAATGTAAGACTGCAGAAAACACTTCTGCCATCCTTCCTCCAAATTAATACATATAAGACCCTCAAGACACAAGAGTTTTTCAAATATGGATAGAAGAGTCTAAAGTACACAATGAATTCCATCATTTGAGTTGTAAAACCTACTACCCAAAACAAACAGTTGAATGGACCTTAAACCTAGGGATCTTAGGTCAAAATACTTGCATTAATAATTGGTTTTCTCTAGTAAAATAAAACATTGTCAGTTCATTGCCTACCTTCTCCATTAAACTGACTGCAGGCCAAGAGTCGACTTCTGAACTTTTCATTTTCTTCAAGCATTTTTGAAATTACTTTCCAAACCTTAAGCCAGACTTTGGACTGAAAGATGAAATTGAACTTTGTCAGTGGAGCATATAAAAAGTTTGCGTTAAAACACCTAAAGGGTAGAACTTGGGAACTCTCCAGCATTACTACGAAGTCGAACTGGTTTTTTTGTTGAGGATTGGGAAGGGGGAGATGTGGAGGAGGGATATTTATGTGGGATATGCTGAAAGAATCATCTTTATTTAAAAGTCAGCAACCATAAGTTACTCCATGATTTTCCAGGTGAGATATCCTCTTTCTTTCGTGCCTAGAACTCTTGTTTACCTAGGACCTGTGAAGTGCCCTTCGAGATAAGAAGGCCTTATGAAAATGTGTGTAAAGTCATTAAACTCTCTTCAAAGTCATCTGAAATGAGGGGAAAAATAAGATTGGTTATTTTTCCACAAGCAAAAACTCTCCCATGTTGTCCCTCAACGGCAGCATAACTCAGACACCATGCTCAAATTCCAGAATAGCAGTGGCCTTACCTACTTCATATCAAATCCATATTAAACTCTTTTATTCATGTTGATGCCCTTTATTTTAGAGGCATAAAGCTCCGTCTATAGCAGGCACATTTCAAACTTGTGCATTGAAAATATTGAACTGGAACTGTTGACAGAGGCATTTAGACAGAGAGGCAGCCTAACAAATATAAATGGCTGTTAACATGCTAATGGTATGACTTTTGCTGGACCCCATCCGTGAAACTAGTTTAAATCTAAAGATAATTCCTTTCTCATGGACATTTATTGCTAAAACATAATACATATTCCTCATTCTTTTTGAAGACTCTTTAATGTACTAGAAGAGTGATATTCTAGTATGTTATTAGCTGTTCCTCTGAAGTCAGTAGTATTTTGCTGGTTTTAAATCAAGTATCTGTGACATTACTGTATTATAGTCTAGCTGATTACTTGTACTTCACACATTACAAAATCTCATAATGAGTTACTGTTTTAATAAATGTGCCTTTTAAAATTTCAAGCATTTGTTGAACTACTGAACAGGAACAGAAATACATTTGTGAAACAGAAAGTAATTTCATATTGCTACCAGTACGGTGTTAATACCTCTGATTCTTGCCTTTGCTTATTTGTAACCTGTGGGATTTCTTTGCTAAAAACAGAAGAGGAAGAGGAGCCGCAGAGATTTTCCTTGCCAGGTTTCACCCAGCAAGGTGTGCAGCACCCTGGCCCCAATCCAGCAAAGCATTTCAGTACAGGCTTTAAGTCAACAGCAAACTCTCATTTTTCAAGGTAAGCACACACTTAAGTGCTTTATTGAATGAGAGCCAGAATTTTAAAGCCTCCAGAGAGGGAAAGTAATACCATTTTTCTTTTCTGTAAGTAAGGTTTTCAGTAACAGACTACCAATTCAATCTCTTAATCTCCCTCATGCTCTCACATAGACATACACAGAACAAGCAGGAAGCATTTTTCTCAAAAGCAAAGGTAGTTCCCACATTTTATACCTTTTGCTTCTTTCGTTTAATTACTTTATCAACATTTCTTGAAGGGAAGGGAAAGTCAAAGGCGTCAGCCTTAGCTTCTCGAAGGTCACCTAGGAAGAGAATTTAGAAAGCATATTACAAGTGTTTGCGATATATTCCTGAGGAAGCTGTAGATCTTCCAGAGGGATACTTATTTCTGGTCCCAGCAGGTTACAGGATATCAGTCCTTGCATCGTGCTGTCGCCTTGCTTGTTTTCTCCATTATAACCATGGGGCAAGTGCATGTCCCTCAAACTCCACAAAACAGATTTCAAAACTGCCCAGCAACCAAAAATTAAGACAACAGGCTTCTGGACTGTGCAAACTAGCTTTTAATTCCCTCTTGTTCCCCTTGCTATGGCAGCTACTGAAATTTTGCCTGACCTCAAAGAGGAAATGGTGATAGACCGAGGCACGAAACCAGACAAATCACCTCTGCTAGCACTAAAAAACAGAAGCAAGAAGGACAGGTTGATCTTGTGGACTCCAAACACACATAGCCGCAAGGAGGAGGGACTCGGGTGAGTTCCCAGCAGGGTGAGGATGGTGGTTTTCCAAGACAGGCTGGGCATGGCATGAGCTGAACAAAAGGGTGACCCATGTGGGGATGCTGAACATGGTCACAGCCACGGGCTCGTCCCCTGCCGCAGCAGGGCTTCAGGCAAACCAGCATCCTCCAGGCCACCTCAGCCCCACCACCAGCTACTCAAGGCAGCCACATCGCAGGAGGAAGCCTTCGAGTTACCAACAGTCACAGGCTGCCTCCCAGCCACAGGTTGGCATCACTTGGATAATAATCCAGCAGAACTGGTGCTTTTAATTACAAACCGATGTAACAATTCCCTTTGTCATCTTTAGAAAAATGGCTTTTAGGAGGGGGAAAAAAAAATACAAGAAAATGAAAACGTCTCAAGAGCAACAAGTTAGTAAAATCCAGGTCCACCCTATCTGTGCCACCGATCCTTTGCAGCTCACATGCCAGCTTAATCTCCAGAAGCCAGGTCACGTTCTCCATTTTCACTCCATTTCATCCTGTGCAGCAGAGCTGCGTTTCATAACAGATCACAACCAGTAGAAAACTGCCTCATCTTTTTTGTTTGCTTTTATAAAAAGAGGCACCCACGCCCATGCCCATCCCAACTTTCTTTGGTCCCAGCCACAAAGAAAGAAAATGAAGAAACATCTCTGGGCCATCACAGCAGCGAGGGAGCCAGCAGCACCGTGGCGCTCTGGTTAGGCAGGAATCTCCTGAGAAGAGGCAGAAAGGGCCCAGAAGTTTGGTGTGTAACGGAGCAGCCCTGCTGGGCACAGCTTATTTGTGGCCTTATGGCTACCACAGAAAGGGAGGGGGAAGGCTGTGCTGCAGGCAGCCTCCTCGCCTTACAGGACAGAGACACTGAAGCACAATAGTGTAAGAGTTTGGGGCAAAAAAAGATTACACTTTTCATTCATTCAAGTTTAACACCATATTCCACCTCCTGCCTAGATACCCAGTCCGACTGTACTGGAGACATTAACAAATAAAATTGTGCCACGTTCACCCCTTGGCGTGCCCAGTCTGGTTGCAAGGGAAGACCTTAGCAGGACGCCACCAACAACCCACCGCAGGGAGGTGGCTTCCCACCAGAAGAGGAAACATGGTGGGGGATCAGCCCTGGCGTACAACGGGGCTCGGCGACACGTACCGTGGTGGCGGCTGACAGGCTTCGCCACAGCGCAGCTCCCCTCCGCCTGCGCCCTGCCACCGGCAGCGGGCGGCCCGGGGCCGGCCTTGCCCCCTGGCGCCGGGGCAGCCATCAGCCCCCCGGACGCTGCAGTGGGGCTCGGCTGGCAGAGCGGGGGCCTGGCCCGGCCAGCCCCAGCCCCCCGGCAGCCCCTGCCGTAGCGGATGAGGGAGCCGCAGCGGTGGGTGCCGAAGCTGTTGACATAAACGAGTTGCAGGCGCGGCCTCCCCTGGCTGCGGCCAGGCTCCGTCTGTGGCGAGGCGGGATGGCGGCGAGGCCCCGCCGAGGCTGGGGGCTGAGGGGAGACGGGGGCCGGGGGGGCGGGCAGCCCAGCCGATGCTCTGTGGGGCACATGGCACCCGCCGCCCCTTCCTTGGGGCGGGCATGGCGCAGGGGGGCCCACAGAGCGCCCCTCCTGCCGCCTCCTCTCTGAGCGCCATTGTCCCATGTCAGCGGCCTGGCTGGATGGGGACAAAGGGAGAAATAACAGCTTTCTGCGCAGGAGGGGACAGCGGGCCGAGTGCCGACAGGAGTGGGCCTTGTGCCGTGCCGCTGGCTCTCCCCCGGGCACACAGGGTGGTAACCTGCTCGCAGGGCTGCTTTTGGCCAGCGCTCACGTTCAGCACAAAGTGCGCTGCCTGACGTCACGTACGGGTGTATCTCATGCCTGTTATCAACAATGTGAGACCGGGGACCGGTGCACTGCCTGTCTCCGCGAGGAGCAAGCGGCCGCCTGGCCATGCAGCTCCTGCGCCGCCAACACTGCCTTTTCCCACCCCTGTTCCGCAAACAGCTTCCCCGCCGGCGCGTGCGGGGCTGGCTCCAGCCGCCCGGCGAACAACACTTATGGAAGGCGAGTTTAAATACCTGTTGTAGTTTTTTGTCCCGCCAGCAACGGCAGGCACGCCGTGTGACGCCCAGAGGAGGCCCGTGGCAGCCGGGAGCCCTTCCCGCCATGGTGCTCCACGGAGACGAGCCCCACAGCAGCGGCGGGTTTCGGAGATAAACGCTGGATTTCTCAAACCACGTCAGAGTCCACAAGTCCCGCGGATTTTTGCTTTGGCGCTGAAACACCGCTCCGCGTTATTTCCCAGAGTTTCAGCACTCTTAGCTGTTCAGAGGAGGGAAAGCATGGAAAGCATTACGCCTTAGAAAGAATACGTTCTACAGAAAGAGTTGTTTTGGGGTTTTTTCCCTGTTTTCATTGTTTTAGCAGCACCCGCAGTATGAGCGGGGCTGCCGATTTGTCGCCCTTGCGAATGGATCTGGAAAGAATGGATCTGGAAAGACGGCGAAGCAAACTGGAGCCTTTCCCCCAGCCAGCCTCGGGAGGAGGCAGAAAGTCCTCAGGGTCGCCAGGGCCGCTGTCACCGTGTCCCCTGGGCAGGGCAGGGTGCTGTGCAGAGGGACCCCACCAGGTGGCAGCCTTACCTACCGAACAAGCCGTCTCCCTGCTCCGGCGGCGACCTGCCGCCAAGGCGGGGAGCCCAGGGAAGGGGAAAAATCCCGCAGCGCCCTTCTGCGAAGTATCCCGGGGTTTCCAGCTATTCTGTAGGCTGTCGGAAAAAGGCGCTTTGCCTACGCGGTTGAAAAAGAGGAAAACGACTTCCAGAGGCACAGCCTGACAGTTTGCCAGAGTAATTCGATATTTCCCGATGATAAAAGGGCATCTACGTCAGGCTCCAAAGTGTAAAGACTGAAAAGGAGGTCACAGATACGATACAATCGCCAAGGCAGTAGCCTTGAGATCTCAAGTGCAATCTCAAAAAAGACCCAAAAAAAGCAAACACCAGAGATTCCCCCCTCCTCTGCAGAGATCTGAGCTAACAAATTGGCCTAGTGAGGTAGCGGCCAGCGAGTTCAGTTTGGGGTTATTCAGCCCAGAGAGCGGCGACCGAATAGCTTCATTAAAAACTGAATCCTGGAGTGCAAACTTCATCGTGTCCATTAATCACAAAGGCCTGGTAAAGAAAGCACTCCTTTTGCTGGACTACACGAGTCTCAGTCCACACCACAAAAAGCCATGGAACACAGGCATATAGCCCTAAACAGCACCGTTTGCATTCCATGATTGTCTTCATGCTGGACACTTTCTGCCATATCTTCCCGACCAGGAGTTCCCTTTGCCAACTGGCAGGCTGCTTCCTTCCTATGGCACCCCGTCAGGGCACCAGGGCTACCAAATCAGTGGTTTTCTCGGCATCTGTACTTACGGAACGTGCTTCCACCTTACTCCTTCAAATATATGTGCCTTGTGTGGCACATTTTGTCCACTTTTCCCAGTAGCACATTGCCAGGACTTTACTTTCAAAAGCAAATTCAGCTCAGATCCATTTTAGGGTCTCTTGCTACTGACAAAAATCAATGCCACCTAAAAATCTATGAGCAATCTGCAGTACTGGAAAATTCAGCTCTTTTAGCTGCCACTGTTTTTCAGCTTCCTTTCCACGTGTGTGAACTCCCAGCTAGCCACTATCTCTGTATTTGTCACTTTGAACAAACATCTCAGTTTTTCACCACATCTTTAACTGTCTAGTTAAAAATAGACCAGATTCTAGCTGTCAGTCTGCACCTCATCTGCTGTTTGGTTTATGTTCTTATGTCAGCTTTTCCAGCTCAGAACTTGCATTGTTTCCTGAATTCTATTGTTTCAGTTTTACTTTGGCCCAGACTGGGTGATCTTCTATTAACCTCGTCTAATGTTTCAAAATACGGTAGGCTTTGGTGGTGGCAAGCCTACGGCTTACGCCAAGGAGAAGGACGGAAGGAGCCGATGGGACGTTGCTGCATGCACATTTAGTGATTCCCCGATTCTCTGGTGATTCCCTGCAAAAAGGGAACTCCTTCTGCTGTTGGAGATTTGTTGTTCTACGAGGATTCTTTGCAATGGAGTTAAACAAAGTACTCACGTGGTTCAACATAATCCAGGAAAGACAGATTGCTTATTAAGTATTACATTATCTTGATCAACTGCAAATTGTGAATACATCTGAAATACGAACCTTAACACTGTTAACAGGGATTTTTATGTGGAAAGTATGCTAATTCTGACAACAGCTACAGTCAAACCTTGTTAATTACACCCTCAGCAGTAGCACAAACAATTACTGTATCTCCTTTGTTTTCACAGAATATTTAATAAGAGTCGCAGGAGTGAGGTATTTTATTAGAATGTGGTTACTTTACAGAATACACTGGGGACCATTTAATAGTATAACTAGGAATCATTATAAAAACAAAACTCACCACTTCTGGTGAATCGAAGGAATGCATTATGCCTTCAGTTTTTGCTTACCTATAAAAATTCATAATTTACAATGGATCCCACAGTTAATTATGCTTAGCAACAACACAGCAGAGAGATAAAATGGCCAGCTGCCATTTTAACACACCTGCATTTCATATTAATGAACCTGCATATCTCAGATTGCTTTACAAACCGTACATGTGGGAATTGCTTCATCCACACCAGTCATAAGGAGAGGCCTATTTTCCCATTCCTCCATGCTGCGCATAAAGATATTTAGCAGACTATAAACTAAGTTTGTTACATAAAAGCCAGAGCCTCCCCTTGAGAGATTTTCAAATCACTGAGAAGATCCATAGATTTTATAATCAAAATCCAAGTCAAGGAAAGTGAAACCCTTGGCTTAGAAAAAGTTTATTTAAATAGAGATGGCCAATCTGAAATAAAACTATGCGAGAACTCAAAAAACCAAAATGATCGCTGAAAATAACACCAGAATTAAACAGCCTTATTTCCAGGAAAGATTTGCAGTCAAGTAGATACGACATAAGGCAGGCAAGGACTTCAGCTTCTCCAATTTCATTTTTCTGCATAAATGCGCAAGTTATTGGTACTTAACAATAACATCTTTTGTTTCCAAATCAGAGACAGTAAAACTTTACCTTGGCTCTTTCAAATTTCAGGCTGCAGGGACTATGATATTAAATGTCACCACTGTTATCCTGGGGAACGGGCAGTCAGACTCTACGTGAACACACAGATGGGGCAGTTTAGTCCTACCTGCAATAAACCTCCAGATATTGTTTTCTCACACCCTGGAAGAATATTGGTTCGGTACAGGACGTACCAGAAAGTAAAAATCACTAAATCATCTTCAGATTCAGCACTAATGTAGGTCTTCTAAGACCATCTGCCCAAGTACAGAAAGCTCATGTTTTCTTAGCCTCTCTTCTGAAATCTAACATGATCTCAGGCCAAAGTGTGCCTGCAGGCTGACCTAATCACCGATACACGTCTGCGTGAATGAGACAGTCCTGTTTAACTACAGTAGAAACACCACTGAACGTACTCATTCCTCAGCAGTCAGTCCACTTCATAAGGATACTAGGGTCTTTGCAGCACCGTTCCAGACACTGAACACTGCCTCCCTCCCTGCCCCCAGAGACATAAGGATGCTGCCAGAAAAGGAACAGAGCTGGGCTTTTTTCTCCGAGGATTGCTGGCTTTGCAGAGAAAATTGAAGCAGTCATTGCTTTGTTCTGCCATCACATTCCTCCAGAGACATCCCCCTGTAAAAGCAACCCTTGAGCAAATTTTCTTGCCACTGACAGAAGAGCTGAGTTGATTCTGCCAGTGTGTACGGAGCAACATCTGCCTGTGAACAGCTGGCCTACTGAAGCAAAGCTGGGGGCTACTGCCTGCTGCTCACAATGAAAATGTTCCTCAAAAACCTAAAGAATCGCCTTAAACTCACTTAAAGAAAATTGAGAAACACTTGGCATGAACGTGCTCCATACACAAACCAGTACTGGGCACGTGCTTAAAGCGACAAGCACTGTCTTGAAAAATGACGCTTTGCTAAATTCACGACCTGATACTTTCACATGCACAGCAAGGCATAAACAATCACTGAGCAAACGGCTCCCGGTTCATGAGTCAGCAGCAGTGTGAGATGGTGATTTAGATTGAGCAAACATTTTCTCAAATGCTGGGTCGGAGAAGGTTGGCGGAGACTTTTTTTTTTTTTTTAATGTATTGCTCTACGTGTGAATTGCTGCCCTTCCACAGATTGCAAAACTGTGTTAAGAGTTACTAAGGCACACAGTGTGTGTCAACTGCATCTACACTGTCAGCCGGCCATTCAAGTAAAATCAGTGTTCTTCACTCACGTGAAAAGCAAAGCGACTCACCCAGATATACAGTTTTGGAATGAAAAAAGGCCACATAGCTGACAGTAATACAACTAAGCCCATTTTAAACTTTAAGATTAATGCAAAACCAAAAAATGTGTTCTCAGACTTACCCCTTACCTGTGCTGGGTTCAGAGGATTTCATCTCAGCTTTCATGACTCACCAAAATTAAATTTCAGAAAGAGAAACACAATCAAACACAGACCTTATATATTTCCATATTTCATATATACAAAGAGGACTGAGAACTTTTGACTAGCAAATTTTGTGCAGGAACCTTACCAGAATAGTACTGGTCTATGGTCTCCCAAGCTCCCTAAACAAGGTGACTGAGGGACCTTCCCTTTCAAATAAATTAACGTGGGACCTTATATTCAATAAATTAACATGTAGCATCAAATTGTCTGACAAGCTCTATAAAAAGTCAGCAAATTATAGCTCACGTGTCATAAAACCAGGTGATATCTGCTAGCGTTAATCAGAGCATCGAGCTTCAGAAAGACTTTCTCCCCATCTCAAATGGGGAGTTCAGTAACGTGTTTAGAGTCTCGATTCAATCCCCTGCCCCCTTCAGTTTCTATGACTGCAGAGACAGCTGCAAGTATATTCTTATCCCAGAGGCTGTTTTTCATACTGACAGACTGAATCAGCTTATTTTACACAGAGGAAGAGATGTCAGTGTTTTTTCCTCATCTATCCTTTCTGAGGCTATTATTTGTCTTAGATTTCCTGTAGGCAAGCAGTGTGCGTTTTGGACTGCGGCTGAGCGGGCTTTCACAGCGCTGAATAAACAGCAGCTGGAGAATCAGAACAGACAGTAGAAACTGTCCAACAACAACTTGACAGCTAAGACACTCTCTTTAAAATATACCTTAGCCTTTAAATCTGTACAGGATAGATTATATCCATCTCCACCCAAACGTAGTTTCTTCACTGATGTGGAATGTAGCAGCTCATTTAGTGAAAGCAGCACCCAAGAGAAAGCTGGTGGCTGACTGCGGTCGATGAGCAGTTTGTGCTGAAAGAAAATAGTTGAGATTCATGTACTGTGGAAATTCTGAAATTCCACCCAGCAGGCATACCTCCATCTTCTGGAGTCTGCCTGTAGCATTTATTTATAGTTTCACGACAAACTGAAACCCAAAAGGGATTTGTTATATCATCTTTCCTAGAAAGTTACTTCTCAGCAACTCAGAATCAGCCAAGGCCATCGCTACCGAGAGCGATTGGTGTTAGTTTTGAACGCTCCAGGCTTTTGGCATTTCACCTTATTGAGCTGAATTTTTTAGACTCTGCCTACATAAGAAAATTTCATTTATTAAACATTCAAAGTATTTTGCAATCTTCAGAACAATTTTACAACAAATATACGCATCCCCAGCTGTAAATCAGATGCTGTACCCTGATAAATACCTCAAAGTTTATAGCATTTTGAGTTGAAATGAGTTGGGGAGTGCCTTGTTTCCGAAGGACATCACTAACTCCACCACCATCAAAAGACTGAAACCCCCCTCCCATATTTCAGGACCAAATTTCAAGTCTATCATACTTGTTAAAAAACATTATCAGATAAACGCTGATAAGCACATGTTTTCTGAAAGACCATTTGCACTTGAAAACAATGTCAAGAACTTGTTATCACATTGGGAGAGGCTGAACTATGGCTATTTCCTAACAATACCAACGCAGAGAACGGCGAGATAATGCTTCCGTTGCCAGCCAAGTCACACGCTACAAACTGGTCAGTACTGTCTGGTGCTGTTTGGCTGGCACAAAACGCAGCACCGAGGACTTCACCGCTCCCCAGGCAGGCAACCCATCTCTGGTCTCTGTAGTTTTGATCCAAAGGGTACCAGCATTTTCTGTTCATTTTTAAATAGCCGTTTTAAGGGATTGGCAATATACACGCAAAGTCACCAGCAAAACTTTTCATTCTTGTTAAAAACTAGTTTCTAAAGGCATTAGCTTCTAAGTTTGCATGATCTGAAGCCAAAGGGAATCAAAGCGATTAGCATCTTGCAGAACTAATCCCATTATAGCTCAGTTCTGTAAGATCTGCGTTTCCTGAAGCACGCACAGAAAAGAACGATTCTCAACATCTATTTCACATTTACACGATTCTTTAGATGATGCCACAGGAGAGAGGCAGCTCAGATGCCAGCAGCAGAGCGCTGCTGGGCGCGGTGGGCACAGCTGGTTTCCTACTGCAATACTGTATTTGGGGCATCAGTTTTTTCTGACAAGTTACACGTGCATACTCCCAACTCACAGTTCCACTTAGCAGAGCTGCTTCCAGACCATTCAGAATTACACTTCACTGAAGCTTAGTTGTTTGCATCAAAGTAAGAAGCACAACAAAGCTTGGGGAACTCCTAGCTACTGAGCATGCAAAACTCTCGAATCCTTTATGCACGGTTCCTCTTGAATAGTCCCTAAAGGGCAGATACATAAAGTTGTAACACTTCACAAGACTTTTTAGACATTTCAAGTCTAGATATTTTAAATTAAAGGCTGACACTAGCAAGCTCTTTAAAATGCCAGACTTCTTCCTTCTGTTAGTATCAGATCACAGCCATGAGACAATTAAAAGGATCCTTGTCTGTCCACACCTTGCGTGGCTCTGCTCTGGCCCTACTTGGTTATCTCTTTGTCCCAGATGCACCGTGGTTTCTGACTTACATGATGCATTACATGTGCCTCAGCGGTGTTCTTCACATTTAACACGTCACCTGCCCAGTTCACTCGATCCCGCAGCTGTGTATTGGTTTTCATCTTTGCCCCCACGCATTGGCTGCAGAGAGCACTAAGGAGAAAGACGTGATCAAACTACAGCTCTTTGGTGAGCTCGACGCGCTTAAGGCCATGCAAAAAATAGAAACGGCAGCGCTGAAACTGCTGGAAGGCTGCTCCAAAGTTACACGTGGTTTCTAACGAACGCTCAAGAAGCACCCAATTCACAAAATCAAGCGGTTAGCATTCAACGTTCCCTAAAGACAACGTCTGGACACACGTAGTAAAAAGGGTTCTTCTTCCAGCCTCATTCACAGTCCGCTAGACATCGCCCCTTCCATTTCTGCAGCACTGCCCATGGATTCTGCACCCATTTAAAGCAGCGTTCAGGGTACTTGCCATCTCTCAAGGGGTCATACCCTCCCTCAGGCAGCCATGCGCCACGCTTTGACTGGACCAGGACCGCAGAACTCAGCCTAAAGCACTTTACACATCATACAGCCAGATGTGTGCTGCACACTTCATCAAAATCACTTCCCCGAGCCCCACGAGCTTCTACCACAAAGGAACATTTTTCTACAGCAAGCTTAAAATAACAAGGTTAAGAAGAAACTTTTGAGTTAAAAGTTTTATTCATTCAACATCTCACATTACAAATATTTAAAAATTATATGCATACTGGTATAAATAGTCATTTGCAAACTATTTAATAACATTAATTTTCACTAGCACTTCAACAAATGAACTCTTTAAAAAAAGTAACTTGTGTTATATAACTTAAGAGTAGAACATACAAAAATATGAACTTAAACGTGAAAATGACTTTAATAAAAAATGAATTACCCTTATTTAAAATGCTATAATAAATACTACAACCTCCCCATACACAGTAAAAACTATATGGAAATTCAGCCAAGTAGTACAATTAACTGACATACTTAAATAACTTTTCCTTCTGATAATATGAGCAATACATTGGGGGAAAAACATATTAGGGATTAGTAAAAACTAGACACCCACTTGCTAAAAGTTTCACTTCCAAAAAATATAACAAAAAAATCTGATGAAAATTATAAAAACTAATTATACTTTAAAATTTAAAAATATAAAAAATAAAACAGTTGAATACAATATTGTCCCAATTCTTACAATGCTATCACAGTAGCTTTAAAATAAGATAATAAAATAAAGCAAATGACCAAAACCTTTTATTCCATTTTTTTAAAAATAATCTCAAATTTACATTAGTAGAAAGATTGATTTCTGATTCTTTTCTTTAGAAACACCAGCAAGAAAGAGGATTTACTAGAACAGTAGAAAATGACATTTTTAAATGTCTGCAATTAAAAACAAAGAATTACACTGCAAAGATCTTCCAGAAGTCTGAAATAGGTATTGCACATAACTTGAAGTTAACTTGCCACAATTCGTCACATTCAAGTTTTAAATCACCTTTTAACAGAAGGTTTTAACTCTTCAAAAACAAAAGGGGTGAATTATCAAGTCTTTCCAACAGCATCCTTATAAAACACTAAATTCATTCACTGCAAGTTTTAAATTTGCATTCTGCAGAGGTCTGTGTATGGAGAAGTATATACTATACCAAAAAGCACAGGGCAGTGGGGTTCCTTTACATATAAAATAATCAGAAACACTTTATTTTACATTGCAAAAATAACCATGTAATTACTCTGTAACTACATTGTAAATACATGGCCAGTGCCATGCTAGTGTGATAAAACTACATGCTTATTAACCCCTTTGCAAATTGAAGTGATACCCTAAGACTGGTAACCTCATTACATGTTAATTATCTTTGGAGCTACATGGTAACCCCAACTACAAATCCCATGTAATCAGAAGGACATGTAATCACTATTTAAGTACAGAGTAATGTATATAATTGTTTATGCCCTGTAAATCGAAGTGTAACCAAATAATCTGTAAACACGCTTGTCACACAATCACAAGTGAATATTAGTAGAATAACAATTTCTTACATTAGTCATGCATACTAACATTACATGCCTGCCACTTAGCAGGCTCTCTTTTATTCTTTAAATATAATTTAAAAGAGCAGACACATTTCTGCATCAAACACCTAACATCAATTTTTTATTAATATTAAAAATGGCTAAACATTCACCAAAAACGTCTGCATTTGTGTATAATTTTTAAAAACTTAGTAAGAAGCGGTAGACAATTTTGATGTTTCTTTAAATTTCTACACTATATTTATGCATTTAAATTTCATGGGTCTAAAGACAGTGTAATTTGTCACTTTCATGCTTTTCTTCTTTAATTCTCAACTTTACATATACTATTTCTTAAATTATACGTACACCAAATACCTGGTGCTGGGCTAAGATGTTTAAGCAACATGCTTTCTTTTCTCTGCAGATTCTAAAATAGCATTGCCAGTGCACAACATCCATAATTCAAAATGTATGCAGAGCACTGAAATGTATAAAAAGCAGAATATAAGAAAATAAAATTTATTAAAATTATTTATATTAAAAAATGAAGTATATGAAGATCTCTCAGTAATAAAAGTACAAAAAGCTACTCTTTGCAATATGAAAAATTGAGGTATTGCATAAAGAGATATCCCGTCAGTGAAAAGTGTGCCTAAAAATGCTCACTGTTGGAAAAACAAGATATACAAAAGTAGTGCATAACAAATATACATTATGTGCATGACAAAATAAGTTAGCTACAAAAACACTGTACCGAAATTCAGCAGGTCATGTACAAAGGGAAAATTATTATTCAAAGCTAGTTCTCAAACAGTGTTATTTCTTGTAATGGTAACCCATCTCACCTGTTTACTGGGTAGGATCGGCACAATAGCACACCCCAAGCCACCTACAAGCATTAAAAAAATTAAAGGAACATTCCAACTATAATTATGTACTTCAGAGAAAAAAAAAGTCCCTGACAATCTACACAAGAGCACTCTGCATTTGCATTACTGTTGTCAATATTTTCAGGGATTTCATTAAAAGCAGCTCCCTTTCTATACTTGACTAGTAGACAGCAAATGTCTCCATTTTGACCTTTGGAACTTGGTAAGGTACAGTTCATTAAAGCCTGTATTGAAAATAAAAACTGCTTCTCATAAAGATAATCCGGGCCAGGGGAACGGGACGAGAGGGGCCGACAAAGGCTTTGAAGGGAGCAGGGGTTTTCCGAGCAGTGCTGAGGCAAGTCTTTGGTTTAAGAGAATCTAGGATGGTACCGTGCCACTCGGGCAGTTCAGAAGATTGCCACGAAATCTGTTTGTTTGCACACTGCTAAATAATCATGTGAGAAGTTGGCCAGGGCATTCATTCAAAAGAAAAAAAAAAAAAACAAAACAATTTTGAGAATCACTCCTTTGTTCAGCTATTTCAAACTAAACCCCTGCACCCACTCTTTATCATTCAATTAACATGTACTGCGTTAATGCTTCTCAAGGTAGAACTTATTTTTAATAAAGCAGGCATTAACTTAGCAATGTTGGCACTTCAAATACCTGTGTTTCTTTATTACCCCATATTAAGTTCTGAAGAGGTGAAATCTTAGTCAGGCTTCTTGCTACAGGAAGAGTAAGAAAGGCATATGCACACTTGCACCATTTCATGCACAAATTCAGAAAACGGTGCAAAACAAGACTTGGAAACGACTTGGGTTCATGCCTTCTGTTACAACTAAGTTAGAGGGTTTTTAAAACTAACTTTACAGCCAAGATGGGAAACGAATAAGCAGCCAATTTTAGTTTGTGTGACACAATGGAATATCAAAACTTCAGTAAAAATCAGTGATATCCTTGAGGTATCTTTAGGTTTTCTACTTTTTCACGTCAAAATGGAGAGCAAAGGCTGGCCCCTGATGAATGTTAGTATATTAGGATATAGAGTTATATATAGCCATCAAAAATAAAATCTATATATTTATCCTTCAGGAGAGGAAATGCCAGTTAACTAGTTGTCATTACTCTAGCTTTGGTAGGATCTCTAGGGCTGTAACGAGACAATTGAGTTCTCTTAAAGAAAAAGAAAAATGCACTCCCCCCTCAGTAGTAACTTTACTCAACTTTTACATTCAGGAATTCTTAAAACGTAATCATTTTGATGAAAATATAGTAAGCTCTGCCTATCTCATTAGTAATTTGGATGTGGGTGGTAGTCAGAGGCACGGTTCGAGCACATACCGAGCTAAAATTTCAGCCTCAAATCCCTTAACAGATTTTTAAAAAAGATCATTATTATAATGCTGCTTCAACTTTGCTCATGCATTTTTGTTGCTTTAAACATGCTCTTTCCTGTTGGTACGTAAATGCTAACTTCATCTGGTGCTGGAAAAATCCGAAGTCGAAACAAAAAGAGAGGCAAAAACAGGCTTCCCCAGGGGAAAAGTGTCAGAATAGACTGATAGTGTTATTGTTACACGGTTATTTTAATAAAAGTATTCTTATGTTCTTTATTAACAATAATTTAATTAAAAAACCAAAATACTCTATTGTTTCAATTCTCTTTTCTTAATATTTTTCTCTCCTCTAAGAAAACGTTGCATGAAATTAAGTGTTCTCTCGGTAGTAAAGACAAGAGAATGCAACTCGCTTGCAACATGTTATCGATACGAAAAGGAGTTCCCAATACAGTTTTCAATGACAAGATTCTATAAAATACCCATATTATAGGTCATTCTTTCATTATACTATTGTTAAATTACAGACTACTACAAAAGGACATGCTATCTTGAATAAGAGAAAGGGTAGGGTGGGGTAGGGACAATCAGGATAACAGAAGAGTGCACTTAATTTGAGGCCTGCATATGAGCACTGCAGTGATCATTTAGTTCCAGCGGAATGAAATATGTCTTGGGCGATCTCCTCCCTCCTTCACCAGGGGCTTGTGGAATTCCCTGCCAGCGCGTGAATGGATAGCAGCCCAGCAATATTCACAGTAATACTGCAGACAGGTAACATTAGCACAGAAAAATGGAGCAAATTTTCCACCGCAACGGGCCCCCTGACATTCATCACAAAGCTGATCATCCAAGACATATGGCTTAACTTCCACCTGTATTCAGAAAATGAGAAGAAAGTTTACAATTCTTAATAACAATGTAGATAGCGACAATTACACACTATTTACTATATGTGTTCAAGCAGGATTGCAATCACACTTATGTGTAGGGAACATCATGCTTGAGAATTTTCTCCCTCATTACACACGATCATTGTCATCGATCACCCAAAACTAGAGGCACTTGAGAACAATCCTGCTCGTGCTGTCCTCTTCAATCATTAAAAAAATCCCAGAAACCAATGCTGACCATCAATATCACTCATGCTGTCACCAATTTACAGATAGGATGAATCAACCCATTCTTACAGAACTGATACAGAGATTCACATCAAAACCCTGGAGAATTCTAGGGATTTATTTTTAAGTATGGTGATGCACAATTAAGCTCCTAGCCTTTCAGGTAGGAATGTAAACTGTTTACCCAACACTGTAACTGCAGATTAAATATGCACATGGTCTGCAAATTTCAATGTCTGAATTTCCAACTTTAAAAGCGTTCATTTATTATCTCTAGGTGAACCTGCTCTGGCACGGGGGTTGGACCAGATGATCTCTAGAGGTCCCTTCCAACCCCTGTGATTCTGTGACTAATAAACAGCACATTTTGTTTTCTTTTTTCTGTGGCTTAATCCCCTCAGCAAAAGGAAACCTACCTAATCTTGTTGGAATCAAATGGGAAGCTTAAAATGGGTCTGACAGCCACCTACGCTGTTGGCATTAAGGGCCAGATGATGAGCAATAATTCAGTACGGCAGACAAGAAAGGAGAAGAAAAATTTCTTCAAGTTCTTAACTGATAATGACTCACAGGGACTTACCAGCTGGTGCTCCAAGGATACATCTACACTGCAACATCTGCAGGCTACTAGCTTTTAATCTAGGCATTTGCATACCAAAACCCTGCTCACAGCACTCCAGAGCACTTTCTCTGTGACAGGAGGCAAAGCTTGCCGCTTGCAGTATCCAAGCTGGCTAGAGCACAGGTCGTTTAGACATGCCTATGTGTTTAAATCACAACTGCAGCACTGCCACCCCTACAGGCTCAGTTTCACCTCAAAACCAATAACCACCTCCACTCCCATTCCTTCGCTCCACAGAACTGTGAAAGGTCTGTGTGACTTATCAGAAGTGCAACACAAAACTTCACATTAAAAAAGCATAGGTACACGTTCCCGTTCTAGAAGTGGCTGCGAGACTTCTCTGAAGCTCATTTAATTAGGTATTTTCACAAACCTTTCTAAATATGTAGACTGTGACTGGTGTCTCTACTGTTAACCTGTCATCTCTGCACCTGGCTTAGGGATGCTCCTTTCTGTATCCCACAAACCTCGGAGGGATGCCGGCTCATTCCGATAAGGACATTCACAACCTCCTGTGTTTTTTAACTTACCCAATTTTATCACAGTCCAGACAGAGCACTGCAGTAGTTTAATGCCATTTGTGCTTATAGTACACAGAAACTACTTGCAGACAGTACAGCAACTTTTTTCTTGGCCTCACGTTTTTTTCCTCTTCCGCTGCTAGACGTCTGTTTCTCAAAGACCCCTCCATGCCAACTCAGAAGAGTGGAATTGTAAGAAGAGCAGAGGCAGGCAAATATTCCTGACACCATGTTCTCCCTTCACCACTTAGTTTGCTATGTAGTTTGAGGTTGGGTATTCACTGATGAGCATCGTCTTCTACAAGCGCTAAGAGGAAACCTGCACATACGCTCTGCAGGCCTCCCTAACGTGCCAGTTCTGCTGCTTTATGCTCAGGCGTATTCAGAGGCCAAGCTACAGCACAAGTAATTGCACCTCTGCTTGCTTTAGCCTGTTACTGCGGACTCATTTTTGTGCAAGTTTGCAACCCAGAGATAACAGTCAGAGTCCTCAGCATATTTATTCAGTGTGTGCTGAAGTCCATGTGCCAAACACAGCCTGCAATTTTTACTTTTCTTAGGTGTACCCAGGTTTCCCAAGTACAAAGAAATAGCGTAAATTCCAGCAACTTCATCAGGCACACTTAAGGTGGCAAAACTCATCAGAAGCTCTGCAGCACTGGGTGCTGCAGGCCACTGAGCACTAAATTTGCATTATCTCTTTGAAGGGCACACCCTCTAGCAGCGCCTCCTTGCCTCATTTTACAGGAAATCCCTTCTTGTTACTAATTTTATTTTTTACAGAAAAACTTTATTAGAAATAGTTATTAATAAAAGTGGTATAGCCACCGTTGGATTTCTGTATCTCTCATGCACCCGACCCCTCTTATAATGAATCCTCTGAGCACTTATCTTGCCACATTTCTTCTTAACTACACACAAAATGGGGAAATAAGGAGTGGAAGGAGAGAAGGAAGGGGAAATAGATTGCAAAATCTTTGCTAGAGTTCACAAGTACTTACTTAAATTTGTAGTCCCACCAGCTTCAATGGACCTATTCACCCAAGTGTCTGCTTATGCAAGCAGAAGTTGCACAAGGGCAGCCCAAATTATTTGTTTAAAGTCGTACAGAACTTATTTCAGAGCCAAGATTAGAACAAAGACATTCCAATTCACAGGCCCACAGTCAAATTGTTGTTACATTTCTTCTACCCAAGCTTTACAGCAAAGCAGAAGTGAAATGATAATCAGCTAGGCAGCCAAGTTTGAGGTTTTTCCTCTGTAGTAATTACAAAATTAAGATCAATAATGACAGTCATGTAAGAAAAACTGAGAGACAAAGCATGAATTAGACAGAAAGGTAGAATGTAAGGATCCAAGTTTCTCAGAATTGTGGCCTGAAGATTAGAGTAATTGGCAAAGTCACATTTTCTATAGATGAAATTGCAGAGGCAAGCAAACTGCAGATCCATTTGGCATATTACTTTAATTTGTAATAATAAAGGAATTTAATAACCAGACACAGCCTTTACGTAGGCTGTGGAGGGTGACTGTGAGGCTGTAATGCACACTAACAAGTTTACAGTGCATTACTATGCTGCTCTTTAGGAAGAGCCAGCACACAGTGTGTAACACTAGGGCCAGATTCTGCCCACTCTCTCAAAAGATGCAGAAGAGTAAGAATTGCTCCATCCTTGGCAGATACCTTACTCCCTGACATTATACAAACACTACAAGTGCAAATACTTGCAGTGGGAGTATATGACGAGTGCAATATTCTTATAAAAGGGCAAGGCAGCTGACATGCTTACCATTATGCTAAGCAATTTGAGAAAGTCTGCTTCACAGTTGCCTCCCACGTTCCAGAAGCAACAGCTCTGTACCACTCCTTCATTTTTATTCTGTGTTGTATCGAAGTGGCACAATCTAGCCCTAAATATGCAATTAATCTGATATAACATTTACAGTCTTCACAATGACACACATTTACATGGAAAAGCATTTCTAGAGAAAGCACTGAACAAAAATAGAACATGCTTGAAGACCTTACCCGTTTATCTATCTCTCCATGCTGCAGCTGAACAAAGCGAGCACTGATAGCAGCTATGTAACTCTGTTGATTAGAAAACGCAACCCGCCCAGCTCCTTTTGGGTACTTCAGCTCAGGGTCCGTGTCAATTCCAGCATAGCACACCCCTCCATACAGCCGATCCATTATCATTGCAAGTTCCACTAAACCAGAAAGGAAAATGACACAGTGGTGTAAAACAGGATAACAGGGTAATTTTGTCTAAAAGCATCAAATGAAACAGTCCATTTGTATTCACGTCCCCCACTATAAGTGTCAAGAACACTTGCTGAAATAACTTGTTTCCCCCGTTGCTCCCCAAATCAGACTGCATATTCAATATGCCCAGTGCTGCGGAACACGCAGTGTACCTGCTCGTAAAGGCCGAGGAACACCACCAACAAAAATGGTTTTTCGTGGGTCAAGAGGCTGTGAACCATCCATAACAAAATCACTATCACTAAGGTTCCAAGGCCGGATCTGAACCTATGGACAAAAAGCCTTTTTTTTTTAACCATTCACAATTCAAAGTATCTCAGTAATATAAATTAAAACAGTATCCTACAAAGAAGAAAACCTCTTAAATGGCTGTACTTTCTAAACTCACTTTCTACTCATTCAGCAATCATTTCTCAAAATGAAATGCTAATGAGCTCTGTTAAGGCAGACAACTTGTTCACACTAAATTTCACCATTTCCTTGTTACCCAAATTTCTGGGAAAAAACTCACCCGCTACTTACACATTTACTTAATCATGACTGAACTGCGGTATGAACCACATCAGTGCATACGTATCTACGCTACTCATGTTGTTCTAGCCAAGTGTAAGCACTAGACTAGCGTTATCTCAATGCAACAGGCTCCAGTGCACAAAGTTGCATGTTTATTTACTATGCAAAACTAACTGCTTTATATTTGCTTACAGCTGGCCAAATTTGAAATACAGGAATATAGCAGAAGTCTCTCTAACTCCTAACAGACTCACATCAGCCCCAAAACCATTTGTATTAATAATTGACAGTTCAATGCCATATTGTGGTTTTTTGGATTTGTCTCTGTCAAAATATGTTACATGCAACACTCCGACAACACGAATTCTACATTTTATTCAATAATAAGCATAAAATACCTATCTGGAAATATATTTATTACATCAGCAATGGTGAAATTTAGCAAACTTTTTCTAACAAAAATATGAATTTTAACTAGACTAAAAAAACTTCATAATGTCTAGTTTAAAAACAAGTAAGTTGGTCTTTTTGAGAACTTAATTTGACACCTTAAAGAAATTTAAACATTAGCACTCTGAACACAGAAAAAAAGGCATCTGAAGAGAACAATTTCTGGTTATCATACAGGAATTGTGTAGGCCCTGACAATTCTACCTACCGGTTTGTCTTTGATAGTGGGGCTGGAAACACAAAGATAGAGCTTTCCATCTTCTTCAATACATGCATCAATCAGTGCCTGTACAGAGCTTTCATCTTGGAACAGCAAAAATGCATATCCTACAAAAGGGAAAACAAACACCTAACTTTTGTCTGTTCACCTATAGGTTAATAATTTAACCCAGAATTATGCTTGGCACCATGTCGTCGTGCTACCACACAGTAAGGCACAAACTTTAAGACGTTCTCACGTATTTCCAACCCAGCCTCCTGCAAGTCCTCTGCAGAGACGTGGAGGAAAGCAGGGAGCTTGCTGATCAGCACACTCTCTCCCCGTTTCCTTTGAAAAGGATAAGCCAGCAGTGTGAGCTAACAAAAGCTACAGCTGTAGAGGCAAACCTGCCAGGATGGTTGTTAATGTAAGGTACGAAACCTTCCCAGATCCCATGGAGGGCATTTAGTCCCTGTAAAGAGGGCTAGATGTGACTATTATTACAAAAATGAAGAACAAGGGGAGAAAAAGGAAAATGGAATAAAGTAAAACCAGGGAGTTAAGGAAGAATTCTTTTAGTGCAGAACAATTGCAAAGCCACATTTGAAATTCCAGCAGTTCATACCAATCCCAAGGATTCACCTTTTTTTCCGCTAAACATTGGGTCATTGTCACAAAAATCTTGTCTAAAACAGAGTCTTATTCAAGAAAAATTATTCTAAAATGCTCATATGTTATTGATTATCAGATACTTACCTTTAGGAGGAAAATAAGATTTGCTCTCTGCCTTGTGTGGCCAGTCCACAATCAAAGGTCCAAAGCGACGAAAACTAGCAGTGATCTCATCTGTAAAGAGAGAAGGCAAAAGGCACAAATTGAAATTAAAATAAACTGAATGGAAGACATTTGAAGAACACTGATTTCGGGTAGCTTCATCCTATAAATAAACATTCTGTGACCCTAAAGGTTCAGCAGCTCATAACAATGCTTACGAGCTGACGGGGAATCTTGATGACAAGTCAGAACACACATTAGAAAACAAGACAGGTAGGAGATGAAGTTTTTCTTTCTGCTGATGATTATAAATAAAAGCTCACAACCCACTAATTCACAGGAATGGAGTCACTGCATCTATACAGCTATAATAACGCAGCTTCAACTGTTCTCTCATAAAGAGTTTAGAGACAATTTGCTGACTTGCTAGTACGCAATTAGCTCAGCCAATATGGCTTATGATTGCAGAAAGACTGGGAAAAAATGAAGGGACTCTCACAAGACCCAGCCATGCCTTTTCATATCACATGCCAGCGCCACATGTGCAAACACTATCTGAGCTTGACCTCAAACTAACAGCATAAATGTGCAGGACATAGTTATGTAATTTTATAGGAGAAGTGGCAAGAACATATTACTATAGCAAGAAGCAATTCTTGCATCCATTTCAATTCTGCTTTTGACTTCCAATTACTGGTATAAATTTGCATATGCTAGTCCCATAGAAATCTTCTCGTCACAATTCTGTTCTTGAAATTGAGCGATTATTCCCCTTTCTCCACAAACACGTTTGAATCATTGCTAGCTCAAGTTCGCTGGACAAGAATTTTTCATTAAAAAATTGAAAAAAAAGGAACAAACTTCACATTGCTGGAGCATCATCTAACCTGGCACACCGCTTGGCTGTGTTCTGCTTATGGTATTATAGGGCTTTCTATACTACCACACTGCTGCGGGTGCCTAATACACAATTCAGAGGATCTTCTTCATCCTTAAATTTAGTTAGAATTCTGAAAAAGTGTTACTAATTGTGTCTTTTTCCGTTTGTTTACACTCTTTGATGACATTGCTCATGAAATAACCATTGAAATCCACCGTACCAACGGCTTCTCTGTGCACTACAGATCATCAGGAACGTATGCAGCAATGGTAGCGTGTCAAGTTTATATGCTGGTGAAGATACAAACCAAGGAGAACAATACTTACTAGACATCTATTATTAAAATAGACCTCTCTTCAGAGCAGCACTTAACACAAATTTAGTTTTAAATTAAAGCACATACATAAAAAGCTTTCTAGAAACAGGACCAGAAAAACCTCAAAGATTCAGCTGTGATGTACATTTTAAATCATATACTCCTTATCCTAATGCACACTCGTGCTTTTAACAGTAAGAGTGCTGACAGAAGCAACTCTAAAAAGTTCAAGCTACCTTCCTAGCACAGGTTTAGGAAAGGTCCTGTTCTTCAATAATTAAGGTCCACAGAGACCAAACTATCCATGTGCTCATTCGCTTTTAAAACAACAAAGGTGACAGAGTTAAAAAATAAACAAAACCCCAAAAACAACAATGAAGAAAGAGAGACTGTAAGATCATTTTCCCTCTTGTAAATACCATGTTATATTTGACCTTTTAATAATACAGCAGCTCTTATGTTTGACATGAAAGTCAGGTTGTCACATCACAGTAGTACACGCTGTGGTGCACTACAATCACTCTCCCTGACAAAAAGAATCCGTATTAAAGCAATTCTATGCTTAAGAAAAAGTAACTTTTCAGATTTACAGTTGCTATACCTCTTTTAGCCACTATCCCAGCACTCTCATACATACAGAATACAGAACTCTGGTGAAATGAAGCTTCGTAATACTTCTGCATGATTTATTGTAATTTTTTTTAACAGCAACTGCAGCATTCTGCCCCCTTGGTCTGTATGATGGGCCCACCACAAATTCCTTGTTCCTCACTCTATGCAACTGCCTCTGTATGGATTTATTCCTGTCTGAGTCCGCACCATGCACATGTTAGAAGCTACAATAGGACATAATCATTGCTGAAAAGAACCCCTGAGAACTACACATAAGCATCCAAATAAAGAGCTATGACTTACTATGCTATACAAACTTTATAACACTGCTAGCAATACTTTTCCTACTACGGGCTTCTGGTGCCTATAAAATGTTTGCAAGGTATCTGTGAGTTTCAACAGGTGATATTTATTTGTTTATTTTAGCACCACTATCCCTTTTTTTATAATTTCCATACTGTGAAAGTCAGTTAAATGTGTGGAAACATATGATTTTGTTCTTCAATGGCAGAACAATGCTATAGCCTAAACTAGTTTGAATTATCTCACATTTGCCACCAACTAAAAGTGGTAACATGAAAAGAGCCATTTACATATCAAAGCTCTTCCGTAGAGTTCGGAAAACAATCATTCATTAGCTAACAGACAAAAGGTTTCATACCACAGTTCTGTCATTAAGCCAGAAAGAGTTTTTCTGGACAAGATTTCTCTGGGCGTACCTTCATCAATATCTGGTGGCAGTCCGCCGACAAAGACTTTACGGGAATACCGTTCCACTCTTTCTCCGTTCTGGTGGGAGAAGCAGTGAGGTGATCCTAAACCACTATGAAGAGTCTGATCCCCACGTCCATCATCCAAGAACCCGTCTTCCATTGGAAACAGTGAAGACTGACCTAAAGAGGGGGTTAAAAAAAAAAAGAAGGAAAAAAAACACACTAACAGAACAAAGCACACACTGTTTAAATATTTGTTTAAAAAGGCACTAGTTGCTACATTAGCAGTAGAACTCTTTGCAATCTTCTCTTTTAATGAGCAGTTATGTTCTCAATTTCATATGACCCTTACAGTTTTCAATATCATTCAATAACTCAAATGCATTATTTCAGAGAAAATGTTGCTACCGTCTTCATAACTGAACTACAACTAATGAAAATTTGAAACAAAACGGTATTCCTAATGATGCTCAAGTTGACCATTTTCCATTATAATTGTGTTTCCAATTAGATTTCTTTAAGGTGTAAAAACAGAAGAGAATATTAGCCAAATTTTTTTCTGGGACTTTCCCAATAGCAGACATCACTAAAACCTGAGCCGGATGTATCATTTTCCAGGGAACAGCTTCTTACAATGAGTAGATACGATTTCACAGTGCAGATGGGAAAACAAGAATGCTACCAGCTAAATAAATTACACATTTAAATTATCCGATATCAAAACATATGATAAAGCACCCACTTGTAAATAACGAAAATAATAAATAACAAAAATAAAACAAGGAGGACCCACTGTAATTTACTGTAAATGAAGACTGAAAACTAGGCAATGCTGTGTCTTTCCTAGAAGCAAGTTTACTTAGATGTTACAACAGAGTTTCGTTAATGGACTCGCTATAAGGGACAATGTTGTAAGCATGCTTCCCCTCACAGCCCAATGTTCTTCTATGATAATCCTTTACCACCCATTTCCTTAATAATATTTATTACTTTTAAATAAGATTCGATTTATAAATGCAACTGTATAATATCATAAATAGAGCACACAAGCTGATCTCTTCCATGAATTCACCCTTTACTTACAGTATTTGATATCTAGACGACAAACTGAATAGAATTCTACTCATTTAAGGAGCATTTTAGCAATAAATAAAGATATATAGGGAAGGTAAGCAAATAAATGAGGTGTGCTACAAGTTTTAGGATACACTGCCTTTTGCCTATGATGCAATATACTATGTCTGGTTTTTCAGAATTCATTACAAGCTACCACAGTAATGTATTGGTAAGGTTAATTTATCCTGCTCTCGCTTCCTTCCTTTGAAATAAATTTATTTTAAAAAAGATAACATCTTGAAAACATGAAATTTGACCAGTTCCAATATCCAGANAAAAAAAAAAAAACAACTCAAACCGCTAACAAGTTGGCAGGAAAAAAAAAATACAATAAAATCCAGAGTCCATAGAATTTATACAAAAAATGGAAGGCTCGGTCAGCTTGCTTTATATGAAATTTCAAGAATCTCTGTACACCTTTAATTAAAATAAAAATCTACTATAATCAGGCCTATTGCTGTAGCTAGGCAAACCTCGTTCCTCCTACGATAAAAATATTGTAATATAGACTTAAACGTTATTTTGTTTTCCCCTAGTGAACTGGTGCACATGTCTTTTGTTTCATCTCTTAAGACCCCAATCCTGCAGGTATTGTTGGAAGGGAGCAATTCTCCATACCTAAACAACCTTTTCAGGTTCATCAGCATTACCACTGCCGATAGATAATTCAATATGCATGCTTGCAGGATCTGGATCTTTAACCTAGCAGGCCAGGACATATATCCACTATAGTCTATTCTGCGTCAAGAAAACCATCAGCACCCAAAAGAACCAAAATAAACTTCTCCAGCATTGGCATTCATAACAGACACACAAACACAGCAACATAGCTCTCCAGTGTAACAAATCATATAGATGGTGTCCACTGTAAGGATTGTGATCGTTTCAGCCTCAATAGTACTACTGGGGAGTACTACCTATTTCAGTTAAAATGGTTATTTAGGCATGCAGACTATGTAAACGTATGTGAAACTGATGCTTTATAATCTTAAATTTTGGAGTTTGCCCTCTAGTAACAACTTAATGGGGTTTTTTTCTCCCATGAGACATTGTCAACATTAGAAAATTAAATAGGAATATTGTTACCTCGCCTTCTCCCATATGTCCTTGCTGCATGTTAAATGAGAAAGAAAACAGCCTTTCAAACATTGTTATAAGGACCAAAAGACCTCGTTTTATCGCCTTTATACTAACTCAGTGATTCTCAAGCCTTTTCATACTCCAGGTCATTTAGAATGGTGTTCACAAGCTGACCTCCCCCACCGCCCACAACACCATGCCTTCCCTGCGCCATCTCCGTTACTTATCGACAAAACATGTTGACATGAGGCTGACAAAGTATACAGGTATACTCAAAGAGACTTTTTGAAAACAATTTTAGTTCTTAATTTGCACATTTATTTTCAACTCTATTCCTTAATCCTCTGTTTCGTGTATGCCTTTAAGTAAATGGATCTTTTGTCATGCACCAGGTCTCCTGACACATCCTGCAAAGCACCATGCTCCCTCCACCTCACCAAGTTCAAGTGTACTCTAGCACCGATCTTCATCTGAACCGCAGGAAAAGCCCTAAAACAAGGAAAGTGGAGGACTCTTGTGTTAATTTCTGTTTCCAAAGTAGGTTGCTATAAAAGCTTTGCAAAACCCGCAAAATCCTTGGTTAAATTATTACTGCCAAATAACCAGCTGGAAAACTTAGGAGAAAATGTCTGGGCCACTAAAACTGCCTTTCAGACCTCCCGCGGGCTGTGTATGACAGTATAGATTCTCTCATACTAACTCAGTACACTTCACTGCAATTATTCAACAGCTACCCACTGCTTCCTACTTTTCATTTTCCAAAACAAATCAATTCTACCACTTAAAAATACAACATTTTTCTGCGCTGGCTTCCAGGACCCATTGTCAGAATACAGCCAAACTTTGTAATCAAACTTGCACATTCTTTCTCTTTTAATCTCATTAAAGTCTGCATCTGAAAGCAGGCCAACTGTTTTCAAAACTTGGTTTCTCCTGGCAAGTACTATGAGAAACTCTGAGCACATTGTGCATTTTATTTTGCTTCCTCATTCAAAATTGAGGCTGACAATTAGTTTAAGCATTTAAATATTTGTAAACCACAACAGAACAGGAGTCATTTCCTCTTTCAAAATAAAAATCATATCAAACCAATTTACTTCATAATTATTTAACACCTGTAAGATCATTTTACTTCTCTGATCTTTTGTTGCTAGAGATACTATGAACATCAAGAATGCAAAACACAGCCCTACTCCTCAGACCGAAGCACACACTTGAGCGTTCACACAGGTACTGGCTTTACAGGAGAATCTTAAAGGCTGACGGCCTTTACAAGCATAATTTTTCAATGGTAATTTTTAATTTCGAAATCCAAGATGCTCATGCAGTCCTTCAAAGTTGAAAGTTTTAAGGAACTAGTCTTTCATGGAAAGCAGTCAGCAATCATTCTGCATTTCTGACAAAGCTCAGAAGCCTTTGCACGTTTTAGAAAACATCAAGCACTTTCAAAAACAGCCATAAAAATCTTGCTTGTGGTTTCTAAATTACTAACAAAACCACACAAACCCCTTCACTCGGTACACCCATTCTTGGCAACAAAGCATGCAGCAGAGATATGATTCCCACTGCGGATCTGTGACCACAATTTAGGTCAGCAGACTCCTCACTGCTTTGCCACCTGTGTCACTCAAAGCAATAGGATTTTTCTCCTTTACCAGTATGGAAAACAACAATAAAAGCTCAGCCACCAGCTAGGAAGTGGCACCAGTGCCAAATACAACTGAAGAGGTTTTGAGAACCCAAATACTAAGATTTTTTTTTCTTCTTATTTTCCGCATTTGCTTCATCTAACCCACAAAACACCAACATTTGACCTTTCAAAACATTTCTCAAGAGCCACAGTTTATAATCTCCCCCAGTGCAACACACACACAAACTTTCCCTGCTCACTGAATTCAGAGCTCATCACATGCCCCTAATTTCACACAATGTAATACACAACACTGAAACTAAAGAATGCCCTTTTGGCAGGCCAGGAAGACAGCTAACTGCGATTTACCAATTCTGTCTCTGGCTTTCATAATTTCAAATTAAGAGAAATCTTTGCTATGGGAGTACCCTAGCTAAACTGTAACATAAATGAAGCCTTAAGATAACTGTTACCAACCAGAGAAAAAGATTTAACTCTGAAGATCAGAATGCTTGCCTATCCCCTGCTGAGAAATGAGACAACTACAACGTTGGATTCCTCAGACCTATTTCTCCTTTCCCTATTTCTTCAACATTTCAGGTAATTGTATAAAGGGCCTATGACAGATTTACTAATCTCACAAGATATTTAAGCAAGAGGTTACAAAACCTAAAAAAAAAAATAAAAAAATAAAGTGTTTATGCAACCAGTTCAATTGTTTATTAACAACCTATGTAGATATTCTTCCAATACAATCAGTCTGAAATTTAAAATGCTATGAGCAGCTGCTTCGATTATTTTGTCACCTCAGGCCTCCCTGCAACATTCCTTTCTATGTAAGAAATAAAGCCATATAGAAAGCCGATGATCCTTTGCAAAAGTCTACTGCTGTCTTTCATTTTAAGGAACTTAATGAATAAGCAACCCACTCAAATTTTTGTGTTTTCTCTTCATTTGAGACACATAATGGGCTGCTAGCCACCTCCCTCTCTCTTTCCTTTTCTTTTTTTTTTAAAAATCATATCTTTTGTCTCTAACATCCCTCCAATTAAATGTGTTAAGCGTTCTTCTCTCTATAGGAAGTGCCAAAAAGACTGTCAATATGTTGTGTATAATCACATGTACAATTCTGTATAAAGTACACATTTCCCAAATGACAAAGATACTCTGATGAGGAAGCATGAAAAAAGTATGCGGGAGTCCTAAATCACTTAACCCCCAAACTTACTACAAGGTTGTCCTGCAAAAATTGTGCTCAGGCTGAGCACCTGGTGCTCTTTAATGGTTCTTGCTGCTTTCCAGTGTGCAGGATGGTAGCAATTTCAGGTGTATTTTGTGCCATTAACTGTGGAAAATGTACACAAAAAGGTCAGCTCAAGAGCAGACTGTTTAAAGCACAGGGATCAGCAAGCAAGAGGACCCACACCTCCTGTGAATGTCATCCCAACTTTCCAAGGCCACGTTACAACTAGGAGAATTATACAAGCATCCATAGTTAAAATTAATATAAACATCATAAACCCCTGGAATGGTCAGAGCAACTGAATGCTCAAATTTAAATTACTGCTGTAGGTTCATTCTCACTATCTTGCTGTATTTGTTTTAAGGCACGTAACATGTAGGTTGATGTAATACTTGTCCAGTTCTGTGCCTAATTTATAACTATAGTCCAAGAGCTCCTCAAGACAGGGATCCTGTTCTTTACCTTGGCACAGAGGCCGATATAGTAACACACTGTGATCTTTTACATTAGTCAGGGATGTGCTCTCATTTCTTTCCTCTCAAAGATCAAACCAGACTAGTTTCATTAGCGAGTTCCAAGGGATTTCAGGTTTCTACGCACATTAATCACCGAAGTTAGTAGAGAAACATTTTTGACATTTAAAAGGGACAAATATGTTGACTTTTTGCATAACCTGACTGTGAGGACAAGTAAGACCCAATCACACCCTTCCACCAAGCATGAGCTCTACCACGGGGACAGCTTCCCACCATCCAGCTCCAGGAAAGCTAGGAAACTTACATCCATTTGCATATACTCTTTCATATTCTACACCAATCATACAGGCTCTAGGAAAAATATTCAAGCTGAACAAGATTTTGCTGAAGTGATCCCAATTTTATAAGCTTTCACGAATGAAGTAATGATTTTTAGGGACAAAAAGTGACACACAAGAACCTGCGGTACGAACAAGGGAACCACCACAGGGGAAATGGGCTACAGCTCTTACAGATGAAAGCAGCAGAGAGTGGAAGGGAAAACAAAGCCTCTATACCATCATCAGCTATTTAAGTATCATATAAATGGAGAAAAGTGCAAGAGTCCAGATTTTTTTTTTTAAAGGGGGATAATAAAGTTTTCTGTAAGATTATCTTGAAACCTTTCCATATTACTTAAAAAACTTTAGATGGTCATAGGTGGCCAGTTTCTTATGTTGGAAGGCAAATATGATCAATACACAGACACAGAGTTTCAAACTTTCACTGAAAATGTTTACTCTGCTAGTCATTTTCTTCCCCTAAGCAGAACTTAGGGAGATAATTTGGTGCTGGTCTGTCTTCTGTTTTACTTGGGACTTAACTTTTAGAGAAACTAAAAGCATCAAAGTTTCACAGGATTATTTCTAAATGTGAGCTAGATATCCTTGAATCTATTACAGAAAATATTTATGCTTTCTTAAGTTTTATTTTTAGATTATAGAAAAATTAAGTGAAGTACAATCTGGTTTTGCCATTCCAACAGCAAAGCCTTATTTCTAAATTATTCCACACTAAACTGTATTTTGTAATTGTAGCAAGATTAACAATGCTGTGCATAAGGCCATTCAAATACGAACTATAGCATTTTATTACCTTCTTTCCCCTACTACTCCCTGAGGGCAGGTAGGGTTGTTTATAACTCAAGAGTTAGATTTTATCATCACTTCATGTTTCACAATGCATTTCACATGTAATGCATGGACCACACGTTTCTACCACAGGTACGTCTCACAAGAAGTTCTATAAGGTCATCTCAAGTCCAATTTCACTAGTGAAGTATCTAATCATATCCTTAACCAAAGCAAAAGCAGAAAAATTTAAACTATAAAGAACATCTATATTTAACCTACCTCTGGTTAAAGTATGTCTGTATATGAAGGAGCAATTCAGAGACCGAGGCGGATATTTTCAGAGGTATATATACTTTCTCAAATTAGAACACAAAAATTGTATCTGCCTATATATATCTATACACAAAGGTATTTCTTCCTATTTAAAAGAGCCTTACAACTTAGGTCTTAGATGACGTTTTCAATAGGAAAGCCGACAGTGTCATAAAGTCTTGCATGACAGGCAAAAAAGTACTGCTTTTAACACATTCCTTGGGTTTAGTTCTAAAATATTGAGGACAAAAGAATTAGGCCACAGTTCCATGTTGTTAATGTAGCACGTGCATGTGTGCAAAAAAATTTGCCCAGTTCAAGCACATAATCTCATTTCTGTCAAATTATCCCAAGCACGTGTTGACTGTGGAGCCCAAAGCCGATGCATGGTAAAGAGTAGCACAGCCACGTGATACCTGATCCAGGATAAATTTGAATAAATCCATCAATATTTTAAACAAAGCCACACTGACAGTGAACTTATTCCATGTCAGAACTTTATATCTTACAGTCACAGCCATCTTTGTGATATTGTCAAATGAGATCCCGGTTTTTAAAATCATTGTCAAAACCAACCAACTAAAAAGAGATAGTAGAAATTCCCTATTACGCGGATTTCAAACACTACTGAACTTAAAAGAATGGAAAACATTCAAATAGTATTTTCTTAATCTAAGACAATCTTACAAAAATAAAACACCTCTATATATACATCTGGAGAATGCATATTTATCACACTTTCAGCAATGTCAAAGTCAGCATGAAACCAGAAAAATAGACTACATTTGGCTGCACAGTAAAATCAAGGATTAACACCTTCAGAAGTACTGACTCTGCAAAATTAAGCAGCAGAGATGCCAAAAACTGCATTTTTTCCCCCTCGTTTACTTTTAAAGAAACACAGTGTAAAAATAAAATAAAAACAAAAATAAAAATAAAATAAAATAGCGCAGGATAAGAAATATAGCTCTAGTTTATGTCCAAAGTGTCCAAACAAATGCTGAAAAACAAGAGTACTACTGTAGATGCAGGTATTATGCATTATTTCAAGTAAAGCCAGATGCCTGAAGACAAGTATTTACCCATTCCTTCTGTCGAGAACACTAACGAAATGAAGTTTCTGGTATCCCATAGCTTTCAAGTACAGGTCTGACTAGAATCTTTCATTTTAAATTCCAGGTCAGTGTCACAAAACACCACCAGTTTCTTTTCTTCTGAAACCCTCAGGAGAATCTGCCTAGCCTTTTAGTGCTGGCTCTTCTCATGGGGACACTTTTTCACCTGTGATTACATGGAATTAATTGGGTTCACGTGGTAAAAAGCTAGAACCTGACTGTATGGCATCAAGCACATTGTCAGCGTAATAATGTCTAGTAGTTTAATTGTTGACAACTTTATACATCAAATAATCGGGGGGGAGCAGAGGGGGAGAGAAGCTGAGAAGTAAAAGTGAAAGCTGCTGTTTCCAAGCCTTGTGCACTGAGCTTCAATTCTTTAGGGCTTTGATCTGTCTAAAGCAAAACTGCCTCACCAAAGAGATTCTGCAGTTATATTCAAAAAAGAATAATCTTTGGAGGAATAAAAAACACCTGATGGCTCTCAATCCCATGCACTGCACAAGCCCAGCTGTCATGGCAGCCAGAGACACTGCCCAGGGCAGGAAGGCACATGTGCTTCCAGCGCCGCCAGTCCAGCCCAGATTGGGCAACTGGGACAAAAGTCCTAGACACGCTTGCAGCATGCTAGTCAAGCATAAGCCTGAAAGGGAAATGGAAATCATAAAAAAAAAAAAAAAAAAAGATTAACCATGAAAACACTGCAGTTAGGCTTGTGTGAGAGCTTTAAAAACCACCACCATTATTATTGCTTTGCTGCTGATGCTCTCAGGTAGTCTGCCAGACTAACACGTGGACTGAATCTCAAGATATCACCCTTCAAACATTTCAACAACCACTTAACTACTCGTGAAAGGTGACAAACCAAATCCAGTCTCGCTCCTCTCAAAAATACAGAAGCTTCAAAGCTAACTTTGAAGTTTTCTTCACTATCAAAAGGAAGAAATGCACAGAGATTTCGGAAACGAACCTGCTTTAAATCCTAAACACAGCTACAGCTTTGTCTAAAAGGTATCGATATTTCTTTCGTAATTACAATTCCATTACACTGGGTTATTGCAAATCAATTTAAGTGGAACCTTTACATATGATACATATTGAATGTAACTCTTCCCTCTCCTCCAGGAACCCTCACAGGACCAGAGATAAGAAACCAAAAGCAGGAAAAGCAAATCACGGAGCACAACCCTCTGCTGCAGACTAGATGTTAGTTGGAATTACACGTGTATTTCACAAAAGCCTACTGTTAATGGCACTGAGCTTTATTTTATATTAATGTATGATTTCTGGAGAATAGACAAGAAGTTATAAAAACATCTGATCTTTTCCTTCAACACATCTTCCAGTTAATGACATGGAATAATTGTCAGCATTTATCTTATGAGCAGTTAAAATATTACTATATTCACTTTAAAAATAAAAAAATGAAAGGCAGAGTTTGCAACTGGGAGAACAAAAATATTACACAGGTTTGCCAGCAAAGAGCAAATCAGGTTCTCAGCCACAAACATACTTCAAGTGTGACAACTGAAGTAAATTCCAAACTACATACTAATGATGGACTTTCCAACATGAGGAAAGGAAAAGAATGGGATGTCTTATGCTAAAAATCACTAGACAGAACTTATTTTGTGACAAGAACAATTTATTGAACCTATTATAGAATTTATTGAGCAACTAACAAAAACATAAGGAAAAGGTGCAAAAACTTCACAAAACCTCCCATTCGCAGTCATGATGCAGAGACACTGTGTTCCCAAATTCCTTATACACAACATTCTGCCACAAGAGATGCTGGTGTCTGCCTATACCATCAGCCTAACAATTAATGTAAAGAGACTTGCTGAATTCTGCCCATGCTGTAAGGAATAACCTGAAATGCAATTCCTACTTGTGACCTGCGAGAGCAGGATTTACATTGGCATATATTTACATGCTGCGACATTTAAAACCAGGGTTCCTTAAGTACAATAGTAGGTTCAAAGCAACTTATTTTTGTCTGTGGAAGGAATGATCACAAGACAGCCGGGAACGCAACATGAGGGCTTTGTTCCTTTTTTAACCATCCTCTTACTTCACTCCCAAACAATAAGGAAAAAGTAACACAAGCAAGTAAACATCAAGCATGCTCAAGTCCCTGCAGCATAACATTTCTCCATTTTTCATTTGTACAGTAACCAGCATAGATAAGACACCAATTTTTCCAGTAATACACATGAAAAAGTTGTACTATACACTTCCCCACACCCACTCTAAATAGGAAGAGAAACAGAAAACTGTATTTTAAAATAGCTACCACTAATTTCCTCTGCCCAGATTCTAAATGATAATTCTAAATGATATACAGGTCCAGACACCAACACTATTTATTATAACAATTTAAAATGACACACAAACGACCAAGACATTCTTTAGAATGCCTTCAGAAAGCCACCCCCATCTCCCTCGCTGCTTGTGCACTAACGCTAATGACAATATGAAGATTTGTATGTAACATTACTACAAATTACTAGGAATTTATTAATGTAATATGAATTGCTTTATATACTTGATTTTATCCATCACAATTATCCCTACATTTCATACATAAAATGTATCCTTTTCTCATACTTGTCCGATCTGACTGCAGAGCTGGGATTCTTGTTAACAGAATTTCTAAGCAAAGCTGAAAGAATACCACTCCCTGCATCCCTAAAGACACTTGACATTTCCATATCTAGAGACGGCACATGACTGCTCTGCTTATCAACTATCCACATTATAGTCCAACTATCCGCATTATAGTGAAAAAACCCCACCCCAAAACAAAATTCAAAAAACTAGCACCGCAGCTAACCAATCTGCATTCCAACAAATAATACATTAGGCCAAGTATGGCTAAATCTACTGTAAGATGTATTTTCAGATTCACCTGATCAATAGTTTTTTATTATTCTACCTAACCCTGAAGTAAAATAAGTAGATACTGAATATACAACTTCATCTTGTATATGCATCTTGTACATGCATCACAACTATTTCTCAAAATACCTTAAGCAATTGATGCAAAAATCAGATTCCAGGCTGCTTCACAGTCACTCTTGGGTATATGCAAAGACTGTCCGCTACTAAAAACTGTTTCTGTATGACTTTCCCAGGAGCTTCTTCCGGTTTACACTTGCACATCATCTGTCACCTCCTTATCTTTTTCCCAAACTCATCCCCATTCTCTCTACACCTCCCATTTCTTCTTTATCTCCAGGTTTAAGAAATGCACTTCAGGCTTTTCTTTCTGCTTCTTTCATGCCATTTCTAGCCTGATAAACATGATGGTAGAGAGTATGCAAAACGTGGCTAACAAAAGCCTCAGAGAGCTAACAATTCAACGTCAAGGGAAAAAGGAAACAAAGTGAGCAAAAAGACGAAAGACAGGTAGTTTCAGCAGTTTGGGAAGGGAGGCGGGCAAGCTCTCCCTCTTCTAAAACACGGAACAGACACTACTCAAGGAGCACAGCTTCAAATTAAAGGCTGCTTTGAAGATGATCCAGAATGGTCAGAGATTATCAAAGCAAGAATTCAGCAAAGAAAAAAGAAAAAAGCCAACCACTTGGTGGACAGCAATATTGAACAAGGCAGGAGATTAAACACACTTCTAAAAAAAAGGGACTGAATTAATTTTTAAAAAAATACTAAAAAGAAAGCAAGAAAACCTTAGGGTTTAATAAGATTAGCAAGGCTGCTGTCACAGAATTCAGCACAATGTTATTGGCTGTACTTTTCAAGATCAAATCACTGATTTAGACGTGAAAATTTTTAGCAGTATTTCAATGTTTTGTTGTGTTTTAAAAAATCTCTAGCTGCCACATCATTTGCAGCACACACATTCCTAGGAAGTATCTTCTCTAAGGAGTATGAAAGGCATTTAATTTTCCATACAGACTCTGGAGACGGCATGGCAAGGGGCCTATGAGAAATGTTTCAAGATTGGACAAAAGAACCCACAGGTCTCATACTCCCATGAAGTTAACAGGAATCCTAACACTGATTTCAAAGCTGGACCAGGATCAGAAAACCCTGGGATATTTGTACTGCTCTGTGGTGGCAGGGGAAGGAATTTCCTGGCTTGAAAGGGTGGTTACATTAATACCCTCTGGCTTATTGCTGAATGGCTCCATTTTAGACAGATAGTGTAAATCAAGGTGTTGCTCTTCCTCAGCTGAATTAATACCCTACCTCAAAATCCTGCAGTAGTGAAGTATAAATATCCAGTTGTTTGACATCTGCATTATCAAGACCTGTATTTCTATAAAAACACAGGTATTATCACAAAGTTTAAACTACTCAGTAATTCTTGTGTAAAAGTAGTACCAGCATAGGTAACCAACACTACCTTAACTTTTCTTCCGGTACTATATTTAACATTATATATATACATATATTTAACGTTAAGTCAAACTCAAGTTCTGAATGCAGTTCCAAAGGCAAATAAATGTCAACATTTTGAAAAATTCCCCAAACTCTGAGCAGCACTGTAACCTACAAACTACTTCCCACATGCTTAAAATAAGCATCAATAAATCCAAATGAATTAATTTCACATCAACGGTAATTCACCTCTTCCGACTGATGTTTTCCATCACTAAAAACAAATACTAAACTGCTACATTTCAGTACACAATTTGGATTGTGCTATAATTTCCCAAATCATTCCAGATGACTGCAAAAGTGTTTATTATACAGTCTTAAAAGTTGCATCCCTGTCCTGGGATTTTTGCAGTTTTCACCGTAATAGAAGAATTTGCAGCAAATGGTACAATGAACAACAGTAACTTAGCTACTGCTTTATTTTTTAGATCATATGCATCAGTGTACACGGATGTACATGGATACAAATGGTTTAAATTATTTATTAGGTAACGCACAACGTTTTCTGAGATAGTATTAATGGGTCTTGACTTTTCACAGTTGATAACAGAAAATTAAGGTGCCAAAGCCAAGGAATAATCAGGGAAAAAAAAAATCTCAAAGGTCTTAACCTAAAATGACACTCTACCTTTGCCTCGGGGCAACCTGTGTTCCAGTCACCATACCTCTTCCAAAGAACAGGCAAATTCTCGTTTCATTTGCATCCACCTAAACGCTGCCAATTCCAGACTGCTGCAAATTAAAAACCTTTTTGCAGTCGACCCCCATTTTCTTAGGGCAATCACTCCATAACTTCGCAGTCAGCCTAGTTTGAAGGCTTTAACCGTCCCAAATACCCCGGACACCCCCACGTTCTCTCTCCCGCTCGGGGAACAACCCGCGCCCAGCGCTCTGGCGCTGCCCAGGGTGGGCTTTGCAGGTGTGAGGAACCTCAGCTATGGAGGGGAAAAAAAGCAGGAGCGAGGGCCCGGCTGGGACTTCATGAACGCAGCCGTACCCACAGCCTCCATCGCTGTGTGACACGGGTACTGCGCTAACCCAGCAGAGCTCCAGCCTGCCTTCAGGAAGTATAACACAACCGGTGACCTTTACATCAGCGCTCGAAGAAGAGCAGGCTCCAAACAAAGCTGCCGGAACCTGCTCCTGAAGGAAACGCTCGGCAACGCTCTCCTCTCGCCGGCTCCGACGCCTCCTCAACGTGCAGCCGCCGCAAAATACAGCGGAGGTTCGGCCGCAACGGGGAAGCAACGGCTCCGGGCGAGCAGGGCCCTACGGCCAGCAGCGCCAGGAGGGGGGCAAAGACACCCGGGGGTGGGATCCACCCGGGGAATGGGACCCTCCCGGGGAATGGGATCCTCCCGGGACCGCGCTCGCTGCCCGGGCCCCACCGAACCGCAACCACCCGCCCCACGGCGGGGAACGGGGGCGCCACTCCGCAGAGCCCACGCAGGCAAAAACTGCGGGGGGGGGCTGTAAATTCTCTCTTCCTGAGGGCCCCCTCTAAGCCGTGCAGAGCGCGCTGGCTTTTAAACTGGAGTCTTTGCATCCCCGTTTCAGCGGGTTGCCGCTTTAAAAATAAAATTAAGTTAAAATTTCTCTTCAGGCCTGTGTGAGATTGAAAAGGCGCTCCCCTCCGCCGCGGGCCATTTGGTAGCGCCAGGGGAGGGGGCTGGCTGCTCTCTCTCTCACGGAGAGAGCTGAGGTGGGTGGTTTGGGGTGTTTTATTTTTAATTTCTCGCTGCGTATCGGCTATGTTCAGGTCCTCCTATTTTTTTTTTTTCTAAGTTTGAGGCACGATTTCCCCCCTGCTCCCCCAAAAAATCAAGTTTTGCCTCATCAAATTCAGCATCTCCTACCAAGAAGCTTTTAGTTCCAGCCATCCCACCAAACGCCAATTTAAATGAGAAAGCTGGAAGTTTATTAGCTAATAGGCAAATGAACATAAAATGATACATTATGTGTGGTTGTGATTACTCCTCTGTAAGGTCAGAATCCAGTCTGCTCTCAGATTTACTAGCAGAACATTTCTGCTCCCGCCTGTTGCCCAGGGGATGCCATTTTCTTCCCAGATTGTTGGCTGTTTCTAAACAAAGGCCCTGATAAATAAATACCAGGTCGTAATATTTGGGTAAACCCCAAATATTGGAAAGTTAAGGATAAATCAACAAACATGTCAACTGCCAAGCCCCAAACTGGGGGGGGAAAGCATACCGAAAGACTAAAAAATTAAAATACTGAATATTGCCCCAGAATTTTGAGTATTGGCTGCGTTTGGAAAGCGAGCGTACCCTTGCTTGTTAAGAGCAGTTGTAACACTTCTGCTCTCACCCAACTGAAAACAGTGGATTGCAAGAGGAATGGGAGGTGCTGGTTTCAACTCAAATGCACGCAGACCGCGTTTCCCCATTGCGGCTCCGTCGGCACGGGTTAGAGTTTATTGCTATTAGACCCTGTTCAGCAATATTCTGACACAGTAAAACAATTGTTTTTCCTCTTAATTAATACATACTCAAGTCTGCAAATCCCGTTAGCCTTTCCTGGTTACTGCATAGGAGGTAAAACCAAAATATTCAGCACAGTAATTCACTGGCAGTTTCCAAAGACAGTTACGGCAAATTGAATAGTCCGCAAAAAATTGTCTCCAGCCTCATGCAGTTGAAGCGAAAGGTTTTGTGCATTTTATCCTAAGTTGTACACATTAAGAAGTTGCAAATGAGTAACGCGCAGGTGAACTGTTCTGACCCAAAGGAGATGAGTGGCTGACACTGCGCTCCGACCACCACGCTCCCCTGGGAGAGGTGCGACGACGGCTGCAGCGCCCGGGCAGACGTACACATTTGCCGGAGGGCTTTGACTTTCAGAACTCAATAACTAGATCATGGAACTCCTCGCACAGACCAAGAAGAGCAGGAAAGAAAGGCTGACCTTAGCCACCAAGCTCACGCATTCCTCACTGCTATGAGAGCAGTGAGGATTTTAAAATTTAAGAAAAACCTCCAATCTACTATCTTAAAAGAGCTTAAATTTTATCCTGTGCATATATAAAGGACCACTTCCCTAAAAATAATCGTAGCCTTTGTTATTTAGCCTTTGGCAGAAGTTGGGACTGATTCTCACCAAATGCTCATTAATTTCCTGGATCATATAGGAAAGCAAATGGCCATTTCTACTCAATTAATATGAACATGTTGCACAATCCACACAGCTCGAAAAGAAACAACAAGTTCAGTTTCTTGACTGATAATTCAAAAAAATGCTGTCAAAACTATTTTGATCCCTTTCAAAGAACACTTTATAAGGTTTACCTACTTTCTTCCCATCTGAAATAGTTTTTCAGATCAATATTAAGGGGCTGATGATTGCTTTATAAACACCGTTAGGTATATCTGCTTGCACAGAGAAATCCTGAATGGTGGCAGTTCTTACCATTCTGGTTTTCCATCTCTAAAATTTAGAGCTGCTGTCTGACTCCCTCTCCCAGTGTCTGTGTGCATACGCTGGCCTTACGCTACTCCTAAAACCTTCTTTTTTGTACATAAGTATGGTTTAGTCTTTAGAGACTATTAGCATTACAGACTCATAGCATTCATGCAGATACTGAGCTATTCACACCCAAATTTTACAGGAGTGCTTTTCTAGAAGCAGATGTGCTGGCCTGCTTCTTTAATCCATTTCACCTTGCATAATTTCCAGGCAGTAACATACAGTCTGAACTGAACCATAGGATATTTCAGTAATAAAACAGTCTGTGGTTATAAAGTATTTAAAGACGTTTCAGTGTCACTTAACAAGGAAATATTTAGTCAATCTACTACTATTACAGTAATGCTCAAATTGCCATCTGGAAGACCCAGATTCAAAAATCAGTCTCTGGATCCCAGGCTCAGCTCACGAAGGCCGAATACATTGTAAAGAAGATGCAATTAGTCTCCAGGGAAAGGCTTCTGCAGGCTATCATTGGCTATGCTGCATGCAGCACACTCACTCGCGTGGATAAAAATAACACATTGAAATGGCAGCTGCTCAGCAAAGGAAGAAGATTTGAGCAGGGATAAAAATATACCTTGAAAAGAGGGGGGAAATGGTAAAATGCCTATCAAAAGAGTTAAAAGGTAATATTGAATGTACTGAATCAACGATACTGAAGATTCACCTTTGAACCTCAAACGGGAAACACTATTTATTTCATATAGCAGGACAACGAAAGAACATAATTATTACTGTCCTAAACAAATCCGAGACTAGCACAGCCTAATCACCTCAGTCAAGAAGTACACACGTGAACGGATTTTGTTAAATTTTGAAGAATTCCTGCTTATAATTTATAACAGGATCCAAAACCTGCTGCTGTGAACATACCATTTAAAGATAGAACTTATTTCCAAGAGACAGCAGGTGCCAAACTGTGACTGATATCTATTATCATGTCCATATTCTTTAATTTCTTTTGATAGCGTATTTTAACATAGTACCTCTTTTTCTTAAGTCCATTACAATATGAAAGGGGGTGGCATTACTGTTACATACTAAACTCATGTTGAGTCAATATTAAAGCCTGTCAAAGACTCATAAGATAGTAGTGAGACCTATTAGATCATCTAAATTATTTCCATGCCATTCTGAGATTGCTCTCTACAGTATGTTTTATTAGTGTCTTGCCCGGGCTATTTTTAAAGTCTCAAACTCAGAAGCTTTTCCTTTCTGAGAGTGTCCAACTTTAGTTTAAAAGCACTCTATGCACTGATTAACCCATTTAAAATGCAAAACGGAAAACTTCTTATGGATCTGCTTCTTTAACTGCAGGTGTTTGAAATGGCAAGCAAGACTTAAAGTGACAACTGTAATTTGTCATATTTCAAGACTTCTAGATCCAGGGTTTTTAAAGATTCCTCTCAATCAGTTTAAATAAAGATGAGGAAAGAAAAGTGAAAACAGGAGACAGAATCTGTTAGGACATTATCATACACCGATACAGATGGGTAAAAAGCCACAAAAGGCTTGTGATCTCATGAGCCCTTCCTCATACTTGACTTGAAATATGTTTTGTACCAGCAAGTTACAATTTTTTTCCAGCTGTATCGGTTGGTTTACCTAAAAGTATTTCCTCTCTTTACAAATCCCACCCTTACGGATGATCACTGCCGCATTACCACAACACGGTAGATGCCAGCTTGAAGACAGATCCGTTCCTAAGTACATTACAGCAACTAAGTTACTGTGTGCTATGCCAGATAAGCAGCAGACAAATTCAGTGTACTGCGTGTTTCACTATAAGCAAACTTAGTGTTTTTGCTGAGGAAAACCTTGAAAAATGAGACTTTACAACCAAAGTATTTCACATAGGATCACCTAACTCTTTCATCTTGGTTTTGAGGCTTTTTCTTTATAGTTTCATAACTATTAACCAAGAAACAGAACAATTTATAAAGAACTCAAGAAATAATTCCCAGAAAAATACCTGATTGATATTACTGTCTTTCAACCAGTATGATACAATGCACACAAAACTTTAGACAAACCACAGATGACTCTGCAGAGGGGATTAACAATCAAGCTCAAGCAGGAATTAACGTGTACCAGAATTATACATATCCTTTGCTGACACATTTATTCCATCATTCTTAAAACACGGTAAGCACTAAAAAAAAAAAAAAAGATTTCAATTGCAAAGAATCTTTTCAAAGCATTTAAACTAAAAATCATAGTACTGTACAGAGCTACTCTTGTTTAGTTGCTGAGTAGAAATACATCTGAACCTGGCTTTGTTAAATTCAAATTTAAGGGAAGTTTTATTTGTTCTACAGCCATGTCACCTTGGGTTGTTATCTTGCCAGATTTCAGTAGCTACAACCTGCCTTGGGCCTGCCTGACAGGTGAATAGAAGGTGTCATGGCAAATCCCGGGTGCTGCAGTCAAGGAAGGGCACCTGATTCTTGGTTCAGTATACAATACTGGGGACACAGGATGTTGCCAGAGAGCATATTAATATAAATGAAAGCTATTACTACTTGTCATCAATAAAAGCCTGCCCCTCACTACATAAGGAGGGAGTAGATTTGGGGTGTTAAATTCATTTCGCATTACTTTTATTTACATCAAGCTCTCCTTGTCATTTCAACAGGAAAGTGTATTTCTCACTGTTTCTTATCACCCTGAATTCCTGAATCACCCCACAATACCGGGGCTGTGAAACACGAGCTGCATTTCAGACCATGGTGAATGCAACAAACGCAAGTTATTCCTAGTTTATCAAAGGTTGGTCTTCTGAGCAAGAATCACTAGTAAAAAAAGACAGATTTCACTAACAACACAGGCCCTGATATCAGAAGAAATTTACTTTCAGGAACCACAAATGCAGGTTTGTTTTGTTAGTGGTCTTATGACTGGTAACAAAACTGAATGCTTGGACAATAAGCGCAAGTAAGAGTTTGACTGCTGTCACTTACACAAGTAACCAGACTGAAATAGATTACTCACTATAGAGGTGAAGAATCAGAAACTAGACTTCTGAACTGTATACCATAAGCAGTTTCTATTCAGGTTTAGATTAAATATGTATGCAATGCTTTGAATATTTCATAAGTTGAGGTATTTTTCAAAGAAAGATTACCTTTGCCAAAAAAAAAAAAAAGATAAATCCTAACTGCAAGTCAGTTTAACCTGCTTTCCCAATGGCGAAAATTCTGCAATTCAAGGTAGCAACAAAATGAGAGGTAAGAACTAAAAAAAATCATGACTAAATACTCGGCTTTCTTCTCAAAATGGCATAGTTAAACCTCGTTGTTCCCCAGGATAGAAAGAACTATGACTTCCACAGGAAAACACGACGTAGCAAAAAGTTACCTCTCACTGAGCTGCACAAGATTCCTGAAGTTGATCATTTTTACAGGCTGCACACATTGTATCTATTAAAAACAACATTCACAACTTACACAAAAGATCAGCTTATGTTTGCTTTTCACATTGTTTTGTATAAAGACAAAACACACTCAAGTGCTCATGTGTTGCAATAGCTTCATGTAGAGACAACTGGAAAAAGGAGGCCTGCCCAAGCTGACTGACATGCAGTAGGTGCATAACATAATTTTACTTTTCCTAACCAAAACTGAAATTTCTTATTCTAAGCAAGTATGTCTTCTCAATTATTTACTGCAGGAAGTAGTCTCTTTCTAAATTTACCTTTCAGTGAATCATTTTCAGCTCTCATTATGTCAATTAGCGAGTTCTCCAGTGAATGCATGTCAAAAGTCCTTGTGCGATCCTGCAAGCAAATACAAATAAAGCCAGTTTAGGGAACACATTGTGTTAAACAAGACCATCTGAAACATAAAAACTTCAGTTTTGTTCTACATTACTACAGCAGAATTAAGCAAAACCACATACACCACTAAAGTCAGTCTGATATAGGAATATTAAAATCAGAATATTCATAAACATGAATCTGAGTGACATTTATCATAACCGATCACTTAAGAACCCCAATTGAATATTTAGTTTATATTCCTTGCTATACAGTTGAACTTCATTAAAAATAATTTCACAGTTAGGAAGTAAAGATCATATCCTGGAAGACAGAATTGCAAGGAGAAATCATAAAATAGGTATTTCAGCCCAAATTTAAGTCAATCTAAATTCCAGAAGCACATAGAATTTCCTTTCCCTAAACTACCACTCCAACAACCAAAATAATCTAATTCTGTGCAGTCAGTTCAAATTCTGCATAATTATAAAGTATTCCATACAAGCAGTGGTATTCCAAATAGTCTGGTTTACCAGCTGACAACTTAGCTCTGATTTTTCATTCCCTGACTTTACAAGTTTGATATTCCAAGCATTACTAGAACTGAAGGAGGACTCAACAAATGGGAGGTAAGACATCTCATGTACGTTGCTGTTTCATTATCTCAAGCCATTTGAAGTATACTTACCAAATATTTCTCCTTCATATTAACCAAAGCCATCATTTAACACACTTACAGTTCAGAGTTTCCCAACTAAAACAATAAAGTCCACATCACACAAAGCTGATGCTACATTAGTGTAAGACAACATGAAATATCCTGGCACTGCATTATTTTAATTAGCAAATTCAGAATAACTAAAAGTATATATAAACTTTGAAATCTTTACAGTATCATAAAAGGTCACTAATGGAGGCAAAAAACCACTCTCATTCCCAAAACTGTCCACCTATCCATGTTATGTATGTATTTATACAATTGGACATTTGTAGAAACACCTGGATAGAATTTTATACAGTTATATTAATCCACCTTGAATTTAGTTTTTGTGTCCAAGAGGAACCCTAACATCAGATCTAAAGATTTTATTTCATTCATGTTCTAAGAGAGTCACCTCTGAACTGAGATCAAGCGTGGAAAGCATCTGTTCAAATAAGAAAGCAAAATGCAAGCAATTCAAGACAGATATTTGCTATAAACTGCTTCACTACAACTATTGTTGTTACAGCAGTGAATATATTTTTTTTGTCCCTAACTCTAGCTGTGAAGCTGAAATTTCTCCAAAGCACACAGATCCAGCTTTGATCATTTTTAAAACCAGTGGTGAAATAAAAACCACTATTGCACAAAGACTGTTGTGTATCAAGTTATGATGTCCTTTACTTCCAGTGATGAAGTGCTAAAGCAGCACTGATTGCAGTGTTGCAAGAGGCATTCTTTGTATCAGACAATCATCAGTCATCTTGGTCTTTAAACACCTAATACTACTTTAAGAGCAGGAATTCACTAGCTCCTGGAGTCCTGATCCATTTCCAAGTTCATAAGTTACATTCTGACCACTACAAAATACTACTTTTCAACAAAATTTTCTGATATTTTTCCTCTCTTCAGAACAGTTTATTACTGACACAGAACAGTATTTCTACCCGGATGTGCTGCATTTCAAATAGCATTAGAAAGATCAACACTTGGAACCATTTGCTTTATTAGTCTAGTCCTCTATCAAATTTGCTCTAAAAAGCATAGCACTGCCCTGTCTCTCCACAGCATTTATTTCCTCGGTCATTTATATTACAAGGTAATTGAGGTACCTTAGAGAAACTATCACAAGCATTTAAAGTCTTAAATTGTGTGGTTTGCTTTCACGCATTTCCTGCTGGTTTCTTGCTTTCCTAGTGGTATTTAGTTTATTGGTTTGGTTTATACACTAGTAGTTCATAACTATTTCAAACCCTAGTTACACTAAAATACCTTAGCAGGATTGAGTAAAAGTCCTTGGATCTGCATCCTGGACCAGTTAGGATCCAACAGCGGTTGTAACTTGGGAAAAGATGCTGGAAGACAATCTCTGCACTTCCAGCAGCCCTCACAACGTGACAAAAATAGCCCAAAACACAGGTGGGAAGATTTTCTGAAAACCTGACATCCCTCAGCAGCTACTCCTGCTTCCATTCCGTCTTTCATAGCGTATTGTGTTTGTCTGTGTGGAATTAACCTCAAGTCCAGCCCATGAACAGCTACAAAATTCTTATTTCACAAACTGCAGAACCTCAGTAATTACACGTCTCTGTTGAATTTGAGGCACTTAACATTTCAGTTGCCTGAGAAACAGGAAGGAAGAAACCCAGGACGAGTAATTTCTAGTTTACTGTGCTGTGTATGTGCTGGAGTACGTGAGCCTGAAGATAGTCTTTTGTCTCTAAAATGCCTGTGTTATGTTGGGTTGAGCTATTGTAAGAAACAGATGGGTTTGCTGCAATGGTAGGTTTTTAATATTGAGAACACAGAGTTTAAACATTTGAGAAAAAAATGGAATTGAACTGGCTAGTTGACAGGGGCACCATATTCTCCAGTGGAAGTGTTTTGTGGTGAGGAGTTTATAGTTTTCCCCTTCTAAGTGAACCAGCTAGCTGTCACTTTTGTAGTATAAGGTCCATAAGCTTCTAATCATACTGCAAACGCTTTAAAACATGGCCTTGTGCACCGATACAAAAGATTAACAGGTCATATTCCTACCTGCAGCTGTTAGCAATCCCATAAAAAGGACTGGCTAAAATGCAGCCCACATTCCTACTCGTGCTCTCCAGTGGTCCCAATAACTTGTCATAGCAATGGAGAAGACTGCCACAGGCTACAGCACCCTCAAAATGCTGACAGCTTCCTGTCTATTTCTTGCCTGTCTTGCCAACAAAAGGTCTCTGCACTTACAGCATTCCTAATCCTCACTGTCAATTCAGGGTGTCGAACTGCCCCAGCCTCAAAACTCTCGGGAAGATCAGGCTTATTCCTGGGTTGTTTGAAACAGTTTGCTCTTCCATGTCTCTACTTATGAATTAGAAGATAACAAACTAAGCAGGACACTAAGAGCCACTCCTATTGTTACGTTGAATTTGTATGTATTCCTGAAACGAATGCAGCAGTTTACCTCTCTGGAAATGCAGAGTAATTCAAGACCTTGGTGTATAAGTAAACCTGTATACAACTACCCAATGAAAAGATGTCAGTCACGTATGTCCTAAATAAAGACCAGCCAAAATGCCATGCTCAACTGGTTCAGAGGTTTGCACAGTGCTTATTATAAAAAAACTCCATTAATTTAGTTAATTACTTGTCCTGATATCGAAAGGGTCCACACTACTAGAGACTTTGTAGTTTTTTAGGATTTTTGTACAATTTGATGGCCTTTTTTTCTAAGACTGCTTTGAAAACAGTAGCACAAAATTTTGCTAGTCTTAACTTCCAAGATGGCCAGCACATTTTATCAGGAACACATTATATCTGAAATATCTATATGCATCATATATCTAAGATAAAAATAAAAAATAATGACAGGTTAGTCGTGGTGGCCATACTACCGAAGAAATGTAAAACTATATATTTAATTCCATAACATCAAAAAAGCTGTAACAGTCAAGATTTGATTATTAAGAGGTAACTATATGTGAGCTATTCTCAGATATACATTAGTTATGAGTTATAAAGCATGTAAGCCATGCTGTACTTCAGAAAAAAGTGATGTTTTCTTCAAGAGACTTCATGTAGACAGAATTAATAACAATATGGTAGTGTTTTTAATAGATCAATGCACAAAGTTACAGTGCTTTCCATGGAGCTGGATTGCTTACTGTATACTTTTTTATTTCTAGATAAAGAAAAGAGGTAGGGGTAATGACTACCCTGGAATAAAGCAGAGTATGTACACTTCAGTACCAAAACCAAGTTAACTACAGCCTGATACTATTTACCCAGGCTGATCACAAGAACTTGGCTTTACACAAGTTTGTTTAGGGCATCTAAAACTTTGCTTTATCAGAGGGCTCAAAGGGCACACATATTTATCCCTGGGCAATAGAACTGAGGCAGAAGGACATCAGGTTGAACACAAAGCCAAAACAAAAACAAACAAACAAAAAAATCAAGCAAAAAAAAACAACCAAAAAGAAAGAAATCAAACTGCAGTCTTAATACATGACTATGTTTAAAATGTCAGCCCACATTTCAAAAGACATTCATTAAACATAATTTTGAATGAGCAGTATTGTTTTCACAATAACATCTAAGAGGTGACAGCTAGCAGGTCTGGTTGAGAGAGAGCTACCGAGACTGTCAGTATTCTACAACAGCAAACACAACAGTTTTGAACTATACACTGGCCAGCTCTGTCTACAGAAAAATAAAGTTATTCTGATTCTCCTACTGTCTAGAAACCATAATAATGCAATCTGACTGTTAAAGCACGGAGAGTAGAACTCGGGGCTTCATGTCACAACTTTGTCATTGGGCTGATACAGTCATACAGATCCATACGGGCAAACCGCTTCACCTCCGTGACTACAGTGGGTTCCCCACTAGCACCCAGAGGGATTATTTTATGTTTACAGGTCTTGTAAAAAACAGAGTCATCTGTAAATAGGAAATCACTAAATTCTAATTCCAATTCTATTTTTCAAACTCCAAGGACAATTCTTTCCAAAAAGGAAGGTCATACTTTGCACTTAAAAATTCCATACCTAAATTCTCCTGCACATATGAGAAATATGTACATCTAACTTAACTATTTAAGTGCAGATTCATTGTATTTAATCTGCACTCACAGCATCACCTGAACAGTTAAGATTCCAGAATCTGAGAGCTCCTATTCAGTGCTTCCCGCAATGGGCCTCCCAGTGATAAAAACCCAAACTGTGCAGAAAGTAAAGCCTGGCAAGGTATGAGCACTTGCTGGTAGCTAAGGCTGTGCCTAATCTCATAAAATATGATTTCTCTGAAGACCACGGCATCAGTAATAATGCAAAGTATGCCATCGTGTTAAGCATTTTATTGAAGGCAATAAAGCAGTATTTATAGAGTAGGTGTAGTTGTAAAACTAGGGCTTATTTTATATATTTAAATCTTTGTCAAACCAGAATACTTGTGAAAATTATAAAACTCACAATTACGTTTGCTACCCTCATTACAGCATGGGAAGCCTGAAACTTTCTGAAACCTCGTACATCTTTCCCACAATTAGAAAGCCTTGCGTCTCAGGCAAAGTAAAGCGTGTAGGGAGAGGTAACATTGTAGGTATTAAATACAAGTTCCACATTTTTCTTTTAATTGCAAAGCAAATTTGGACTTGATTATGCTTCTGGGTAAGCTTCTCCTCCTTCCCACCACCCTGAAATGCTGTATTCCAGCTCCCAGTCCAGTATCCAGTGAACTAAAGGCTTTGAATAAACAGGTTTTTCCTGAAAGGATGTTGCTGTATGCTGCCCTGATCATCTTTTATAGCTTCACCAGGGAACAATAAGAAAAAGCTGGAAAAGTTAAGTGACGCATAACATAGGAGTTTTTTTGGGAGGGAGCACTTCTGGTTTAGTCAAACTTGAACTTTTTTTTTTTTTAAAGTGTTAGAAATTACAGACCTTTATAAAAATTTCCAGTAACACGTCTGATTCTATTTTAGCCACATACTAAGTTTTTTTATGTATCTTCTAGAAATTATTTTCCACAATATCTTGGGTTCTCAATCTTTGTGCTGGGCTGCTAAGTATGTGATTTTCAAAGCAAAATGCTTAATAAGAGTACTCCTTTTAATCTTAGGAAAATACAAACATAATTCAAATAGCTTCTAACAAAAGCTGTCTTTAAAAAGAAACCCTGAGGTCAAAAACACACAGGAGGGCCAAAGCCGAAGTATTAACGTCAGTAGTAAGTTTATAAAACAAGAACAGTGCTAACTTCCACAGTACTTAACTTGTGCATGTCATACCACATTAGAGTGCTTCTAATTCCACAGATCAGTAGCTGTGGGGAACAGCACACAAAACACTAATTACTACACAGCTGATGTAGTTATAGAAAAATGGGTGAACAGACATTTAAAAATCCAACTTCAAGTATTTATTCTATTTTAAAATGATAGCTTGAAATTTCTTGGAATAATTGCTGCTGCTAGAATAAAAATAACATTCTGCAAAACAAGTAGCCTCGTTTTACGCAACCAGACGCCACGATTTACAAAAATGTTCCTCAGAAACAAAGAACAAATATTAAAATAAAGAGGCATGGTAAAGAAATTTATTTGCGAAATTCCTTCAAGAGGAAAGATTGGCAAATGGATTCAAGGGGTTATTTTTTTTAATTCCAGTTCCCCATGAATTTGTTTAATGCACTTATTAAATCAACTCATTTCTTTGGGCAAACAAATCATGACGTATAGCTCAGAATTAAAACACATTCTGTAATCACGTATGTGTTTTCTCAAACATTCCATATCTGCCTGGGGGAAGAGAAAGTCTCCCTGGCACAGACCCTCAATGGATTTGGAAGGGGTTATATACCTGGAAACTAGCCACTGTAGAAGAAAGGAAAAAACATTTTGAACAAGTGGATATAATGAACTGCTCTCATGTACAAAATTCTTTGAAATGGGCAGTTATTTTCAAGCCTGATTCCAGGAAGAAACGCAAATTATTTTTAATCATTTTTACAGAAAGCTGAACACAATATTGCTTAACTTGCTTGTGCCTTCAAAGACCGATATAAAAAACATTGTCATGCATTTGAAGATGAGATCTGGAAACCTGGAAATGCCTATCAAAGCAAGATTTATGCATTGCATAACAGGCAGGATGTTCCACTCTCATGAGGAAGTGCAAGTACACAGCAAAAGGAAAGCCAAAACAATCTTGAGGGCAATGCTGCAGTAAAATGCAATTCCTGAACACTTAGTTTGTCAGTGCTGCTGGGAGAGAAGTAGAAGGAATTATTTTAAAAAAATCAGTAACTTTGAGAGATGCAATAGTCACAAAGCATTTTCATTTATTAATTCTCGGGGAAGACGCTTGTACCCAAAAGGCTCAATTTATTTATTTTTTTTTAAATTCAGGAACCATTTTTTGGTTTGGAGACCATTTCCTTTTCAAATGAACGCACAAAGAACAATGGCTTTTCTCTTTTCAAAAGATCTTTGAAGGAGGAAGCCTGCCCAGTGACTAAACCACAATATCAAAACTTAATTTCATTAACAGATCTCCAACAGTCTTCTCCAACCTTGCTTCCAGTTCCATCTCTGCAACAAGAGGTTCCTACAGACATGCTACTTCTGAAATGTTATGAGACAGAATTCCAATGAAAAAACACTTACAACAAAAAGCACGATGTTTTGCATGCAGCTCTCAATACCAAGCAAGCCATCATCACGTTGCAAGGTTATCAAACAGATCACCCCAGTGTTTTCCATTTATCTGCGCCACTTGGAATGCCCACTTCATCGCAAGCATCTAAGGGCCATGGGCAGAAATATTTGAAGTGAGCAGCAGTTCACATTAGTGGCTTATAGGGGCATTATGCAATGTTGTCCTCTCCAAAGAGGAAACACCACTCATACTTGGTTACCCTAAGACTTCCATCAAAACACAGACTTCTGTGTTTCACCAAGCTTTGGAGCAGAGACAACCTTTGAGAAAAAAAGAGTGACCCCCTAGTATTTGCAGTGCGTGGTTTACACCTTGCCTTCTAAAGAAACTACTTTTCACTAGACTGCAGCAACACGTTAATGATTTAAGCAGCAAAACATAAATATTAAATGAAAGGGATAGTTGTATCAAGTTACTCCATTATGTTGCTGCAGCAAAGACAGCTTTCAATTAGTCCCTAAATAGGAATCTAAGAAGATTCCAGTAACAAAATAGCCTTGTCCAGTACATGATTGCATCATCAAGGACACTACATTCATATATATATATGCATGAACACAAACATAAAATGAGCAAAACTCCTGATTTCTGCTTTGAGTCAAGCATACAATCAGCATAATCAAGAAAAAATAAAAAGACATCAAAGGTCAAATTTTACATCATTTGTTTCCAGCGGTTCAAAAATTCAGTATGCTTTCACCACACAAATGACCAAGTGACCAAAGGAGCTAAAGATTTTATACAAAGAAAAAGTTATAAAAAGCAGTTGTCCAAGATGGCTTCAAAATTAATCAGCATCTTTCTAGGTCTGCAGTGCTGAAGTCCTGTTTTGCTGCCCTGCCCTTTTCTTCACAGAAGTGATAGTAACAGACTGGAAAGTACTTCACTCCAACACTTTCCTTTTCTTGGCATGAAGAAGTGTCAGACTTGGTCTTGACACGTACAGCTTCATCTTAGTGTTTATGTAAACAGATAACAACATGCTACACAAAAATTATTTCTTTACCCTGATCAAAATGCATGTGTCTGATATTTTATGTTTGGAACACAACCCAGAAGTCAAGCCTGACTTTGCCAATTTCCTGAAATTTCCTTGATGTCAAACCAAGCACGTTTCTATCGCTGTGTATATATTTGGGCCTTACACACAGCAGCAAGGACACACTCGATCTCATTCTGTCACTCTGCACATCAGCTATGTGTCAGGGTACAGGAGGAATTAAACTGTGAGCCAACTCTTGCTGCAGTGAGGCTGAAAAAAGACCGACTCCAGCTGTGTCCCTTTTTCTAATGGTTTCAGTGTATAAATTTGGTATGCTGGGCACAGGTTCATTATATTAACCACAAATCCTGACATTAAAATCAATTATTACTATGCATTCTAAATTTACAAGGGCTCTACCTGATATTGAACCAGCTAGTAGCTCTGCAGTAGAAAAAAGGTCTCTAATGGAAAGTTATTGCCAGCAGCTGCTCTGTTGTCAGAAGGCTGCATAGCCAGGCCCTGCAAACCAAACAGAAACTGAACAGTCTACCAGAACTGAACTGTTCCTAAGTCTGAATCCACAAAGTTATTATTAAATATATTTTTATTTATTTGGTCTATAATATGATACATACTACACTGGGTTTATGTACAGATCTTTTGAATTATTTTAAAGTAGGTCACCCTGGTTCTCACAGCATGGCTAGAAATACTGCAATCGTTCTGTTATTTTTACTTTTGCACCTATTTGAAGATCTTGCAAAACAGCCCACTGAATGTAAAAGAACTCTTCAGTTTCTAGATTCACCCTAAAGGTATTTACAAAAGGCACTCACACACAAGCTAGGTTTAACTAGCAGCCAAATGAAGAGTATTTCTGTTTTAATTTTTACTGCAAATCAGGTTCAGTGTTACACAGTTCTTTTCAAATTCATAAAAAGTCAGCCTAGAAGGAGAGGTTAAACTGCCAGACAACTTGCCTCCTGACAGGATAAGGCCATATTAAAATACAGGAGACCATCAACTGAAACTCATCCACATCTATTTTTGGTGATGGCCTGTAACCAAAATTTGCTGCCATTACCGAGGAGAGCAAACTGCGTTGATTAGCACCATGTAAAACACTTAGAGTTTCAAAAAAATGATACAAAAATGCTACAAAAATTATGTTGCACAACAAGTTCATATGATACTGTAAAGCAAAACACAATAACTTAATACTTTTTCCTCAGATGTGGTACATTCTCCTATACTTTAGAAGGTCTCAGATATTTCCTGCTTCATTAGGCAGCACTTTCTGGGTTTTTTCCTTACCCCTTTGTGTAGATATACTTGCTACTTGTAATTAAATTTGCTCATTGCCTATTTCTAACTGTGTGTAAGATTAAGCTGAGGGAAACTGGCCAATACAGATGTCTGGTGGGCAACAGATATTTACATGACTACCACTATTCAAAAAAAACCCATGATTCACAGCTTGGAACATAAGTCACACTATGACATTTTAAGTTAGCCATATATTATTCTTTTTTAGTTGCAAGCACAGAAGTCATACTATTAAACTGTACTGTTCAATCCCCCAACCCTTTCTAGGGCATTTTAATGCACTTACATGTTATTTTTCTTACAGATGTAACAGAGTATGCTCACCTGAAAAGGAAAAATGTTGTCAGCTCTATTCAAACTGTCTTCCATCCATGATTTTGGAGCAAAGGCTGAGCTGGGTCGAGCGTATTTCTGCAACTGGATATGGTTACTTGCAAAATTCTTCTTTAAGGGCGAGATGGAGTTCAGGGGCGTTATCCCTCCGTTCAGTCCCCTGCGGTGGTCTCGACCTTGGGACCCACCCCACCCACCGTATCCACCGCCACCAGGGCTCCAGGAAGATGGTGTAGGCGATGGACTTTGGTAGCTGCTCCATGGAGAAGGTGGCTTGTTAAGGTTATTAGCCAAATGAGGCAACTGATTAAAAGCAGCATTTCTATGTGTGAATGGAGGCGGATGAGGACTTGCAGGAGACCTCCTCTGTTGCTGATGCTGATTGTGATGATGCTGAAAATGGGGGTGATGAGGGTGGTGTTGAGAGAGGGGTCCAATTTGGGGGGAAAAGCTACCACCAAAGCCAGGGCTGACGTGATGTGGAAAATTCTGAAACAGCAGAGCACCATTATTAGCTGAGGCAGTAGGGACCCCTCCCTGGTGAAAAAAACTTGCATCTTCATTGATGATTGTAGAAGAAGAAGGAGCTATAGCTGCAGACCAGTTGCTAAAACCGGTCAGAGAAGATGCAGTGGATGTCAAGGGCTGCGTCGAAGTACCTAGCCCCGAAGCCTCTTGATAATCAAATCCTGTTAACACCGGCGATTCTATTCTTATTTTCTCCTTTCCATTGCCGTTCTCTGAAGAATTATCGCCCTGATTTTCTTCAGTTTTAGCTTTCTCAGGTTCAGAGAGCATGCCTGCTTCCTGACTTTGACCAGGGGAAAGCTGCTGTTTTTCTAGGGACTCTTGCTTTTCCTGTTGCTGAGTTTTAGATTTTTCTGACCCCAGAATCTCATCCTGAATATTATGGGCAGCTGGAGCAGGAAAGAGCCAAGCTGACCCAGCACTACTGCCATTGGCAGCTGTGTTATTATTTATAAAAGCAGCAGGGCTGGGGGTTGCATTTTGATGATGGTGTGGAGGCTGCAGATGTGGATGAAATCTGACTGGAAAAGCTGACTTATTTCCAGTGTTGTTTTGCACTAACACTCCAAACCCGTAATCCCCCATTTATTATATTTAGGGTTTGAATCCTCCCTGCAAGAACAAGTTGATGTTTAGTGTTTACCTCGTCCTCCTCTGAGGCGGGATTAGCAAGTATCCTGGTTTTAGCCAGATATTCCAGTTTCTCCCTCCACGCTATTTATTTCAAATTTGGATAAAGATGTTTGTTTTTTTGCAAAAGATAGATCTCTTCAACTATTTAAGTGTGTCAATTTGTGTCCGTTTCCTTCCTTGGCCAGGAGGAAGGGAAAAAATAAATCTTTGGTTCACAAAATAAGAGGTTTCCTTTTTCTAAAGGAAATGCACAGCAATGAGAGAAAAAGCTTCTGGGGAGTAAGGATAAAGAGATTCTAACTATCCTGCTTTTTTCTTCCTCAGCAGCCTTGACTCGCCCATAAATGAGTTAAGAGGGAAGAAAAAAAAAATTATATATACAATGACGTCTGGTCCCCCGGCCCCTTGGCAGCAAAAAATAGATTTAAATCTGGAATAATTTAATACATCTCTATAATCTAATATATATTTGTGTCCTGTTCAAAAAGAGTCTTTGCTGTGGGTAAGGGAAAAATTTACCTCAAGATCTCAGCATTCAGAAGGGTGAAAAGGGGGAGTGAGTTACAGAAGAGGCTTCTTCCCGTGCTGCTGGGTTTAACCTATTATATTTAGTAATAATACACACTCTGTGTGCGTGTGTGTGTGTGTGTATGCGCGTGTGCGGTTGTTTAAAGGGGTGAGATCTTATCTCAGGAAATTAGTATTCTATGTGTGTTGGGTGGGGAGTGAGTTGTGCAGGAGAAGGGTGGATTCTTGATGCTGCTCCTTTTGGGCTGGGTTTCTGAGCTCGCCAGACTCGCTTCTTATTTAGGATCCAGTATTTGCGTGTCCTTCATAGGAGTCCTGGCTGTCCGGAGAGGAAGATTTTCATCTCAGAAATCAACATTCAGCGTTCGGGAAAAGGGAAGGGAGGGGACAGCCGGTTGTGCAGGAGGAAGGGGAAGGAGGTTTTTCTTGCTCTCGCTGCTGCCGGGAGGGTGGTTTCTGGTGCGGGGCTCGCCTCCTTCCAGCGCGATACGCGGGTTCCCCGCGGAGGAGCGAGCCCCCGGCTGGAAGGGCCGGCTGGATACGCCCGTGGGGGTTATTCCTTCCTCAGGGACCCGGCATCCAGCGGGGCAGGGGCGGGCGGCGCGGGCAGGCTGGGCTCGCCAGGCCCCGGCTCTCTGTGGGGTGCCCCCCGCGGTGTCCCCCCTCCCTCGCAAAAGTCCTGCTGTCGGGGGAAGGCAGGAGGGAGATGATTTTTATTTTTTTTTTTTTTTTTTACCTCAGGAGAGGAGCAGCCTCCGGCAGGGAGGGGAAGGTGCAGGCGGCGGGGGGCCGGGCTCCTCTCTCCCCCATGGAAGGTGTTTAACCGGTTCTCCCAAATCGCCCGGAGATTACGGGACAGGGTCTCGGCCGCTGGGCGCCGCGGAGGGGGGGGCCCGGCGGACTAACCGGGGCGCGGGGTCCGGCGGCGGCTCCTCGGAGCAGTCCTTCCCCTGCTGCGCGTCTTCTCAGCTCCAGGCGGGCTTCCTTCCCCCTCATGAAAACCGGCCGGGCACCGGGAGGGTCGCCGCTGCCGGGAGGTGGAAGGAGGGGAGGGGGGGGCGGCCGCGACACTGGCTCCGGGGAGTCGGGAAGCGCTTCGGTAGCCGGCGAGCCTGGCGGCGACGAGTCCTCCGCGCGAAGCCTCCTCCGCTGCTGCTGCCNCCCGCCCCGCCCCGCCCGCCGCCGCTTCGCGCCGCCATTTTTGGTAGGGGCAGGGAACACCCTGGCTGAGGCGGCCACCTTTGTTTTGGGCACGTCGCCCGGCGGCTTGGTAGCCATGCTAAGTAAGGGCAGGAAAAGGTCAGACGGACGGCGGAGGGGCGACCATCTTGGACTGAGGAGAGCGGTTCCCGCCGCCGGCCGCCATCTTTGTGGAGGGCAGGTCGTCCTCCTCGGCGGAGTGCTGTGGTGGGACCAGGCCCTGACAGGCCGGGCTGGTTGGGGCCAGCCCAAGCCAGTGGCCATTGAGAGTCATTCCCCGCTGCAATGTCATAGCTAATACCTGAAAATCAAATCCTGCCCAAAACACTGCTGTTTGTAACACCCTTGGGTGCCCAAGGGCTGAGTGAACCTAAACCTCTCCCTAAACCGCCCTGGCTGGGGGTGCCACGTTTGAGGCGTCACGCTTGTGGAACAGCAAGTCAGCAAAATAACAAAATGCTCAGGGGGCAACTTGTGTGGAGAAAGTACCACAATACCTGACTTCGGCTTCCTTTTTAGCTCTTGAAACGTGGAAAAGGGATACCATGACAAGAGGGCGGGATTAAAAATGTGTGGAAAAACTGTGGGAGTTTTCCAAGATTGTCATTCTGAAGGTCCTTTGAAACTCCAACTCGCTCAGGTATTTTAAAGGCTTTCCCAAATAACTTGTGCTATGTTGGGTTTTAAAAAGGCAAATAACTAATTAGTGAAAGAAGCAGCAAAGGACTGGGGGGTAGATGAGAGCTGTGGAGGGGTGGTTCCTGCTGCAGGGCCCATGTTGCGCTGGCCATGGCCTCCCCACCTGGCGCGAGGGGAGTTGCTGCCTACCCCATGGGCTGAGGAGGGATTTTGCTGACTTTCAGCTGTATTTGTCGATGAAGGGACAGGAGGCTTGAGCTGTGACAGCCACCAAGCCTCCTCTTTCGGGGTGACGGATGAGGCCATCACAACTATAAATAGAGGCGTTTATGGGGAGGGTGGTTACAGAGATGTCCGCGCTGAAGTGCAGCTTTCGGAGCTGGAGCGGTGGTGGGACGGGAGGAGCTTTGTTGCATTACTCTGATACCTTGAACTTTCTCATGGCTTGCGGAGTGCCTCCTGGACCACGACGCCTTCACCTCAGCCTGGTGTAAAACTGGCCGGAGCGCGTGGTACCTGAAGATGGGATTGCCCCAGTGAGAAATTCTGTGCCGGTACCCAATACGAAGGCCCTAGTTTCTAATATACTCTAGGTAAAGTTCTGGATTGAAAGTGAATGCATATTGCAGGAAGTTCTACAACGTAAAATATTCATTCAGCATGTATTTTATATAGCTCTCTTATTTATTAAACATTTAGTGATTATTACTTCATCACACATGGGCAAAAGCAATGGGCTTGGTTGTCCCCAGCTGCCAGGCATGCAGAGTGAAATTCCAGTTCTACTGCAGTTACAGGATGGCTAACGCCACACACTGCACATCTGATTGGCTTTTTGTGTATACAGTTATGTGGTCTGCAGGCACAACCATGGGTCCAAAACTGACGTGCGCTTTAAAATTTATTCTTGAACAGGGATGTGGATTGTTCAAGAGCATCATAACTTTTGTCTACTACAGATCGGGTTTGTAAAATAGTTAATTACTGGGATATGTTCCCTTTTGCACATCTACATATGAAAATACGCCAATAAAATATAGTTCAGAATTAAATAGCAAAGAAAGAGTGAAATTAAAATAGCTATATATACACACCAGCAGAAAAATCAAGTGGTAAAGGAAACATACCGAAACATTTCCTGAACAATTTTCATTTAGTAGTGGGGCATCCACTACTACCTCCTCCAAGACTCTTTCCAACCTACTCAGTCACCTGATTGTAAGTTTGGATGATACAGCTATTTCTACCAAACCCAGTATTTCTCAACAATTGTATTAAATAAACTCTTTTATTTGCAATCAAGTATACCATGTTTCCATGTGTGAAAATGGACTTGTTTACATATGGTGAAAACACCATTGTTTGTGAACATGTAATTACTGGGTTATAATTTCCCCTTTTGTTTACTGTTTGCAACCTATGTGAGCCCATCTGATATTAAGTATTATTTTCCTCTGTATTTTCCTAGTCATACTGTTATTATCATCATCATCATCAGATTCAGGGTTAACAAGTACTTCTTCTGTCAAGAAGCTATGAACCTGGTCCAGCAGCAGATTGCTATTACATGAATAGTTTGGGAAAGACTGAGTAGATGGCCATAATTGAATTTCAGGCACACCCTTGCAATGCATTAGGGTAGATGCAGATCAGCTAGAGAGATACGAGTAGAACTTCCAAAATCTGACTTTAATCACTTTGCTTGACAAACATGGTTTGCTGAAACCATGGGAGGTTTCTTAACATCTGACATTTTGATGATATCAGCTGCCCAGCAGGATTTGTGTCATTTTATTCAACCTCTTTGAAGAAAAATGCCTGAACAGTATACAGGGATTGCAGTCACTACGTTTAGTTGCAAAGAAGAATAAATCACTAAAGAAAGTTAGTAGTGTCTATAAGGAAGTGCATTTAACAGTCTGTGAGGAAGTTGTCACTTCTATGGCTGGATGACGTAAAGAGTCTCAAATAATGTGTCTGAGCTTTATTTGGAATGCGTGGAGACCAACATGGTTTTCTTTTTAATTGTCACGTACGTTTTGTAGAAACTAATCATGAAATCAGCTACCTAGTGAGCTTAAAAATTCGTCAAACGTTTTAAAATTAATTACTTTTAATAGCAATAGAATTTCATTTGACACCTTCTTCTATAGGAGAGAATCTTCCTTTCCCAGCTGTCTAACACTGCAAAACCAAGCTAGTTTCCATGGAGCGATGAAGACGTTATTGTTGTTGATTTTCATTACAGACACTTTAAAATAGAGACAAGCATTCCTAAAAACATTCTTATTGCTCTAATTCAAAATATAGCTAACGGTACAAGAAAGATTGTTTTAAATCACTCAAGCCACCAACTCAAATCTTTGCCCAGTCAAATCAACCCTTTGTCATGTAGCAAGTGACACAAAGATTTTCCTGTAGCTTATAGCATGACCTAACTTTTGGATCAACTTGAAACATCAGATACAAATATTTTAAAAAAAACCCAAAACCACCACAACCCTTGGGCATCTAAATAATGTCTTAACATCTCTAACTAATTTAGCAATTTAATCCTAAATTTCCCTTTACCTCAACAATAAATATCCAAGAGTATTTTCAATGGGAAGGAAGAGAAAGAGTTTTCCCAATGGCACTTACGCACATACAGGGATGAAGTTCAGTGCCCAGATTTGCTGCCGCATCCACCTGCAGCTCAGTTGTTGATGTATCTTAACACCTTTCACCTGAAAGGGGTTTCAGACTGAATTACTCTTGGACCGCTTTTAGTCATTATGGTGCCTTACACTAATCACTGTGAGCACCTAATGGATTCATTTCTGGAAGCAATTTAACTCTTCTGGCTACCTCACAGGAGAGGATTCCCCTGGCCGCTCCGGTTGGCATCATTAGGCAGCTTTAGCTGATGACTGCCAGTGGCACTGTGCACTAAGCAGGCTCCCCCCAGAATCAATCTCCAGGATCGCAAACCCCGTGACAACCTCTTCACTGTGAGACTAAATCACAAGTGGGAACATATTGCTCTCCTCTGAGGATTAGTTTTCCCAGCCTGCTTTTATTCTGACAGTCTCGCTGTAACACATCACCCGGTGAGTGCTCGACTGGGACTCGGGTCACAGGAAAAATTGAGGATGGCTGAACTGGTGCAGAAAAATCTGTTTGCTCACTTTTACTCAGTCAGAAACAATCTTGAGATCTGTGGCTTTCCTGGGTCTGGTGTAGCGCCCATTCAACCTTCCAGCGTTACACACCCAATGAAACACAGAAAAGGAGAAAATCTTCGGGGCAAAACAGAACCATTTTGCCAGGTGGACCGCATAGCCTTGGTAAGGTCGTATGACACATAAGACGTGGAATCATTAACAATAATTTAACAGAATTAGCTCACAGATAAACTAAACCCGCAAAAAAATGGAGTCCCCAAGAAGAAACCTCTCCAGCTCAGTGCCACCCCTCATCCTGGGAGACTCCGGGAGAGCAGATGTGTGGTTTGTGATATACCCTGGGTGTTACTGAATCAAGGTCTTATTGAGCTAAGAAATGAAATGACTTACAGAGCGTAGAAGGAACTCCTTATGGAAAATGCCTTGCCAGCAACCCTCTTTTTTCTAAATCAAAGGCCTGTCAGCTCTCATGCATCTGCTGATTGCAGCTGTCACGGTGTCATCTGGAAAGAAAGGTGAACCTTCAGTGACTCAACACACAAACTTCAAACGTTAACGCTGCACACATTGCCAATGACTGCAACATCCGACTGATGCACCTGTTTAATGCTGTTGGTGGGGAAACTGAGAATTCAAGTCTCGCTGCTGTACGTTTAAAGTCATCTTCTGCCTTAAAAAAAAAAAAAAACAGCAGAAAGAGGATAAGAATCTCTAGGAGGAGAATTATCGACTGTATCTAATGTATCAAAAGCTGTACCGAGGCCTGATGTTTTCCTGAATGTCAAGAGCCCTGTCAGAATGTCCACGTCTCTAGTTTTACATTAATAATGGTTGTTTTATCTTGTCCATACAACAGTCTACGGCATATGAACACAATTTAATAAATCAAATTAAAACTTAACACTGTACTTACAGCACAGGGACTTTAGGAGGGGTGCACTAGGCGATACTAAAATTCAAAGGGATCATTTCTGGGATTATTAGTCACTCAGGTGTTCCTCCACATTACTTTAGGTCTAATGTATCACATAAGACACGAGACTTGCTCACGTTCAGTGGTAATAAAGGCAACCAACAGACCTGGAAAGCTGCATCAACATTTTATCCTAAACAATTGCTCCAGGAAGGCTGAGCTAAAAACTCTAGGCAAGCCATCAGTAGCTAATGTTAGCCTACACATAGAGAATTATTTAATTTTTTTTATTTCAGAGCAATTTTCAAAGACTGCAGAAAGTGTTCTCTAGGCCGCAGAGAAAATCCAACAGTTCATTTTTTGCTGATGCAGCTGCAACTGCTGTTTGCTAGATCATATCTCAGCTTGGTCATTGCAATATCAAAGTATGATTTTTATAAACCAGGTAAACCATTTAACTCTTGTGTAAAACACATTATACATGCTAATGGCTTCATTTGGCTAAGCTGGCTTCGTCATTTTTCTGCAACTGGATGAAGGCACTATATATTGATATACTCTCATATGTTAAGCAACCCCTTAATGGAATACATTGCTTTGGAGTCTTTAGTCTTTATGAAAAAATCCTTATCACTGCCCAGAGAAATATTTTGTGTGCAGTAATTATGTAATATTAATGAACAATATTACGTACTGCTGTATTTTCCAGCCCTATTCTTGGTATGGAATGTACTTTAGAATGACCTGACGCTGCAAAAACGCCTCTAGCTTCCATGGCTCATGTAAAATACAATAAATACATAAATAATTTAGAAGAGGAAATAGGTAGTGTTGCAAAGGCGGTGGTGTTCTTACCGCTGTACTTCAAAATCTGGCGATGTGGCCTTTGGAAATTCTTTTTTCACTTGAGGACATGAAATTTTCATTTAAGGAAATGTCCAGCTCCCTCAAGCTGGACAAAAAATTCCACACAGATACAGAGCTTTAAAATGCAAATTTGAAAGCTAATTTTATGACTTTATTTCTGAAACTGTAGAAAGAAAAAAGCACTTGAGGGGTATCTGCCCACTGCAGGCTTTCACAAAAAGCATCACGTATCTCTGTGCTGAGATGGGATTTCTGAAGCTGAAGGGTCCCAAATTTTGATCACAACTGCATCACAGCATTGCATCCATGGGAAGCCAAGAGGGAGATACCTCTCTGGCGCCTGCTCTGTGTGCTAAGGGCTGCCCCAAAACCCTTTCGAGACAGGCATGTCTGCCATGGAGGCAGCCAGCCTGCAAGCACAGCCTCGGGCACAGCCGGGGTGCCCCATTCCAAATATCTGGGAGGCTGAGGCAGCCCTGGGCGTGCCAGGACAGCCTGTCCATGGGCACCCACCACGTGTCCAAGAGGCATTTGGAAGGCAGCAGTCACTCCGTACGTTTAATGGGAAAGAAGCTGTTTATACTATGGAGACAGCTTCTCAATCTCTCTGGGTTTTTTTGTTGTCGTTGGGGTTTGGGTTTGTTTTTGGGGTTTTTTCACTTCTAAAATAAAATAACTGGTTATTTAATTCCTATTAATAAAGGAGGAATGCATCAGGGCTGTTGAAATGGCCAATTAGTCAGGGCTTACAAACTGCACCGGTGCTAAGTATAATTTTTACTGCAACTCAGTGACACCTTCATTTCTCAAAATAAGATTTCATAGCCTATTCATTTACAAAGTGGGCTAGTGCCTTTGGGTATTTGGGAAGGGCAAAAAGACAAATTGAAAAGCACCAAATCATTTAATTTCAAAGTGCATTAAGCACACACCTTCCAATTTTCTGACTAAAATGTTCATCGCCTTTTTCCAAAGAGGTTTGTATTCAGGGCACAGAAATAGTTTGTGGATTTTAGATTCCTGAAATACTTAACAATGCTATTCTGGGGGAAAAAACACTGGCTTCTTGTCCTAAAAAAACAGATTCACGTGCAAAGTATTAATGAGTCCAGGTGACACCTTAAGGATAAAAATAGCATAAACCCACCCTCCCCCCCCCCAAATGTCAGCTAATCAACCATTTTCAAGAACAGAATTTCTGAAAAGTGTGAGATATGATAATAAAAAGAGCAAGGAAAACAATACTAGAGCATAATTCAGAGTGACCAAACTGAGATTGGCCTTTATTTCTCCACCTGGGATTCCCAGTATCCCTCTCCGCAGCATGTCAGGACCCTGGGGACCTGGGGGCTGGGTCCCAGTGAGCGATGCTCTGGCTCCAGCGCAGCACCTGGGCTACCTGGCTCATTTTGGAGCGTTGCTTGCTGGAATCTGTAGTCTCCAGGCTGTATCTCCATTATTAAAAAGGAGAGCAGTGGTAATCTGCTCCATTTTAGGCAAATTAAGCGCAGCTCTTTGGGTCCTGGCACATTCCCAGTGCAGCTCAGAGATGAACATAATTCCACAAAATCCATAAAATTCAGAGCCGAAGACAGCTACTGTTCCCCCTTCCCCATGCCTTGCAGATAATGGGAAGTCCTCTGCTGAGGTGCTTCACAGGGGAGAGACATATTCTGTATGTGCCTAATGAATTTTGGTTTTCTGTGGGCTAAGGGGATGAGTTAAGAAGAGAGTTTCGGTCTTACCTTTGCGTTCTCTACCTTAGGGGTTTCATGTTATATTTCCACTGGCAAGGGAAGGGGGGGGATGTTGCATATTCAGTGTTCCCCTCCTTCTGCCTTGCAGGGGAAAGAGGCTGTGTTTCCACCAACAGAGTAGAATGAACTCATGCTTTCCAATTTTTCCCCATGTTAGGAAATAGGTCCTGTCTCATTACTGGTGACAGCACATATTGGTAGGTCATAGAGCAAAGGGAGAGCCTTGCGTAGAACAGCTGGGGCCCAGAGCCAGAAATCTCATTAAAGTAAGCTGCTGCTATTTCCAGCCTGTAATAGAGCTTTGGAGCTTGATTATATTCAGTGAAAGCAGGTCATTACAAACACAGTGCTTTTTGCATATTATCTAAATTGAAATAATAATATGTTCTCTCCTTTCATGTGCTATATTGATAAATCCCAACTTATGAATGAAACATGTTGATTAGTTAGTTAAAAATAATTAGTTCTGTATTATGCCTCCAAGTTTAAGGCTTGATTAGTGCAAACAAATAACTTTTCTTGATAATAAGTCATTTACAGATTATTCTCTTAAATGGAGTACACAGGCATAAAAATAATCTGCAGCAATAAATTGTGCTATTTGTTCTCTCTTTTCTCTTTGACTTGAAATATAACAGTACTTTTAGAACTTGAGAGACACAATATCTATATGCAGATTCTGATCTCAACAGCAATTGCCGCAATGCAACTCTGGCGTTATTTGATTGGGATGGCGGTGTACCAGATAAGAACGTGACCCATAAGTGTTCTTTGATTCAATCCTTCTGGCCATGTAGTCCCAAAAGAACAACAATTATTGCTTAGAGTGACTGAGAATATTGCTCTGCTTAGCTTCTCATTATTTAACCTGCATTTAAATATTCTGATATTTACATCAAAACTGAGCTAATAAGTGGCTGGTGGTGGTTTAAGGTTTTCCTTAGTAGTGGTAGCACTGAGTAACCTTTTCAGTTCTTTTGAAGGAAAACAAAACCCTGCGTGAACATTTTTTTCTAGTTGTACTTCACCAAAGTCAACACAATTTTAAAATGTCCATAAAGCTTAAGCACAGTCCTGAATACGAACATTCTCCTGAACCAGAGCTTAGGGCTGTCATAAGGGTAAAGTCTTTTTCTTAGCTTCTCTAGGGTTCTTCTCACACTGGTGAAAGATGGATCCATAACCATTTACAGGAGACATCCACTAAAGAAAGGCTATACATTGATAGGATTATGGCATATATACTATAATAAAATTAGATAACATCCTGGTGAAAAGCCTCAATTCTGTTGATACTACTGTCTCTGCTGTTGCTCCCACCTACAGAGCCTCCCTGGTGGAAAGTTATGGCTCTCAATTATCACTGTGAAAATCCAGCCCTATTTTGGGAGTGATTATAACTTGTAGCAGTCATCTACGGTGTGGGAGTTTGACGGGGTTGTTAGAGAATGTCAGCCTTCGTATTTAGGCACTGGAGCATGACAATTCTGGATGAGGCAAATAATAACACTTTTGTAAGGCATTTTTATAAAACACTTTCTTTCCTGGTTGACAGGAAAACTTGCAAAGCCTGGGAAGGGAACCGGACCCATGCTCCAGTCGCCCTCTTTCCAGATTGCCAGCAAGGGAGCTAATTCGATAGCAGTGGTTTTGGTATGGACACTTGTCCACTGGCTGCTGAGACCACCAGTTTACCACCTGTACAGAATCATCAAATAGCCAGTAGCTAAAAATGGCTAAATCTCTACTGTTTTGTGAAAGACCTGAAGTGACTTACCGGTTAAAAACTCTTCAATCCTTCCCAATCCTCTCAGAGGGCACTTACTGAGAAATGGTAATGGGTTACAGTCTCAGCGTGCTTTTAAAGCACTCGATGTCAGGAAAAAATGGCATTAACCCACTCTCTTCCCCATATTCTGGACCTAATTCTCAATGATAATCAGGAGTCATTTCACTGAAGTGAAGGTAGCTACACAAGACCTGTGTAAAAGTGGAATCAGATCCATGTATCATACATTTCAGGTTCCTGGCAAAATACGCTCTATTTACTTGAGGAAATTAAAACATTTCAAAGAGCCTGGATGATTTAAGGGCTATGTTCTTACTTCCTAGAAATTAGAACAGTACATCAGGTAATCAATAAGTGTATAAAGCTGTCTAAAATGCAAGCATTGCAGAGGTCAGGAATGAAAAAAAACGCAGCTGAAATCACTTTACATGATATACTGGAAAAGCAACATTATTTTTACCAACAGCACTGAGAAGCCATTGCAAAAGGCAAGAAACTGATTTAATGGGATGGCAAACGACATTGGTTTCATAAAGCCAATTTTGCCACTTCCATGACAAATAAAACTAAACACAAAATCAGTCCATTAAGTGCTTTGGCTCCAACCTCCCTTGAACTTTTAAGAAATTCAGGGAAACAAGCTCTTAAGTTGGGCCTATCTGTATCGGAAACACAGCACTGCATTCATACCACATTATCAGTAATTTTTTTCACTTCAAATCACAAGCAGCAGGCAGCGTGGGGTGTATATCTCCTCGATGGTCTGTAATAGAAATTCCTGTTACATGCGCAGCCTCTCCAGTGTCTTCCAGAAGTAAGAGGCTCCATTAAGACTAATGAAAGTGCCGATTCTGCACGACAGACACCACAGATCCTCCAGGAGCTGTAGGAAAGAAAGGGGCTCTTGAATTGGTAGGGAGTCACTCAGCTCCTGCCCTCCAATCTGAAAGAGCTGCTTGATGAGGCTTGATGAGACTTGGAGGTAAGCAAGAAATTCAAGACGGAAATAGCCAGGACTTTGAAAGCGTAAGCTGGCAAACAGTTTTCTGAGTTGCAGTAACTCACAGATCACTGTATCAGCTCCTGGGCTACTGCAGGAGTATAAAGAGGCTGCTAGAAAGAGGAACAAACACTCCTCTGTGCTGCTCCTTCCCCCTGCGTTACAATAAGCCAAGGCTTGTGATGTTTGGCCAAAGAATGGGGAAACCTAGGAGTGACTTTGGACAATATATGCTGGTGATCATGAGTCACTGGCTAATGTTAAAGACAGATCCACAGTCAGATGTGGTGTGTATAACAGCGACTTTGCCATCAGTGGAGTTGCCGTTTGCTTTATGCCTGATCTGAATTTTGCATCACGTATGCTCCTAATGGCATTAAAAGAAATTTTTGTGAAAGTACAGTGAGGGGAACAGACCCCTGCAGTGTCAGCCTCAGTTTTGAATGGGTTGGCTTTTTTGGCTTGTCACATCTTTCTAGTCTCTAAACCTCTGCCTTTGTATTATAATATGGCGTGCCGTAAATATCTGTAATGGAACGGATTACATCAGCTAACTTAGTGTTGCCAATCTCAATATTAAACTCTGCAGCAGTAAGGAGCCCTGCCCAAAGGACTATGACAAGTATTCAGCTCCATTTATATTAGAATACAAAGTACAGAATAAACCCACATCGTTTCTGGCAACTGATACTACCTGTCAGATAAGAACGGCACAGGGGAAAACAATGCCAGAGCATTGAAGTTCCTTCTCAGAATTAAGAGCTGTGGAGTACTTGATATGTGCCCTTCCTGAATTTGCTGTAGGTTAGTAATTTTTTTTTTTTTTTAAATAGTAACTCCCCATCCTCAATACCCAAGCAAAAGCAAAAAGTATTTTCCTATTTCCACACCCACTGACTTTACTAAGGGCTTGCTGGCTGCAACAAGGTAGAGAAAGATCTGGTGAGATTTTAACATATTTTCGTGCCGTTTCAGATACACAAAATACACTGGTTTTAAAACACTTGAAAATATGTTCAACATTTTCTTGTGGTTTCTATACGCTCAGTCAGCCACAGTTCTCATGGCAATCGCAAGTTCGCTTGAGGTTCGTTGGGGCCAAATTACATCCCATTCCTATAAGATAAGTCAACATTAGGTTCCAGTGAGCTTGATCAGAACTATTGTCCCCATGTTTGACTGTTCATCAGGGTTTTCTCTTTTTCAACCCTCACCGTGAATATTGTTGGAAGAGACAGCTCAAAGATTTCTGTAGCAAGTGTGAAATAATTAGACTCAGTGGAACACAAGTTCTAAAGTGTGGGAGGCATGATTCAGCACTTCGTCTCTCCGATGTTAATGAGCTGATGTTTATTTTTTGGAGATTTTCAAGGGAAAAATTGGATGGACTTCTCTGCATGGGACTTAAAGATTCTGTAACTGGAAAGATAAAGCAGTTGGCAAGAACTTCCTTTATCCACCATGCTGTTTTCTGACTGCTGCTAACCACACAGAGATGGCTACATTTCATTAGTATTTACTGCATATAAATTGCAAACAGCATGTTGACATGCTGTGAGGAAATAAGCAATAAAACCACAGAAAATAAGAATGTTAAAAAATTGTATTGTCTGTTGTACGGATATGGAACCAGATCCTCAGGTCCTGTGCCTTTATTTCAGCGAAGGAGCTGGCCTATTGTTTCTATTTAAAAGTGGTTGCCATGGTGGTATCATCCGGGCTTTCACCCTGATGGAAATTGTTAGCATCTGTGACACAGTAGCGCTGGCAACCCAATGTTTGCATCCACCTCGAACACAGGACTAATTGTGAAAATGGAACCTGACTGTTTACCTTTGCACGGTAAACAGGTTCCTTAAACATGCACGTACTTCTTGCTGTTACAACTACATGGAAGTGGAAAAGCAGTTGGTTTGATGGCTTCTGAGGCTGCACAGACCTCAGACAAAATGGAAGTGAAACTCCATGACCAGGCTGACCCTTCCCCAGGCATGACGCTGGTGGCCGTTTTGATTTTGCAGCACTGCATGGAGTTTCTGGGAAGTTACAGGTCTCATGTTTTGAGACTGATGGGAAGCCCTGCCTGACATACAGATCTGCTGATAGGAGAGTCTCTCTCTTCTGTTTTCTAATGAGTCTCAATCGTTAGTCTCCTTACTTCACGGACAGCTAGCGATCCCATTAGTTAGGTGAATGGAGGCACCACCAGGAGACTCGGAAATGTGTATGAACAATAAAACAGGCTAAAAAAGGGACTCTTACTATGCCCTTATTTTAGATGGCTGTTCAACTTGTGGTCCAAACTCACTGTGGGCTCAGCCTTAAGAGAGCCAGAATCTCATGAGGGTCCTCCAAAACTTCACTCTGCTTCCAACTTGGTGCTGATTCTCCAGCGCACATTCAAAGAAACAAACCCAAGACAGTGCCAGGTCTCAAAGGGACATTTAGGTTTAAAGCCTTCTCTCTAATTAAAGAAGTTCTCTTGGAATACTAAACCTCGTACAAGGAACAGATGGGGTTAATGCTCCTCCGTGCATAAGCTGTCAGCACTATACTCTGAACAAAACGGCAGCAGCTTTACTAGCTCGAGTAGTGCTTGTTAAATTGAATTAGATCTGCAGCATTAGTATCAGCCCCTTCTCTTTACCTTTATTGGGAAATCCTCCTTTCCAGCATATGTGATAAGTGGGGGATGAGGAACTGAAGAGCAGCTCTGAACAATGAACAAGGACCAAATGTTATCAGCAGGAAAGAAAACCCGGTAGTGCCAACTCCATAATGGCCGTTAGCATTCTGCAGCGCACAATCGACCCGGGGTGCCAGCTCTATATTCCTGCTCAGTTTGCAGCCGAAAAAGCTGGGCAGTCGCCTGTCTGTCTTTCCAGCACACACATTGCAGTTTAGGTGATGCATCTTCAATGCCGATTCTGCTGAGCTGTAAGTGAAGGATCTGCTGAGTAAGAAATTACTAAAGGCGAGGAAGAGCCTCGTTGTCTTTTGGTGATGTCAGTGCGACCCTTATCAATAATTGAACGGCTTTTCCAGGAACACAATCTAGAGAGACCAGAGTCTGTGTTACCACGTTGCCACTTTAGTCCAATATTCCAGGAAAGGCTGCTCTCCATGGAGGCAACGTTGTGCCGTTTCTTTATTCTGCAGGCTCACGAAGCTGAGACAGTGCTCCATCTGATACACCGCTTCCCACCCACACGCTGTCATACTCAAAAAGCATCGCAGGCTTGAAATAGGGACTGTTGTGAAAGGGACTGGTCTGTCTGCTGCAGACTGGAGCCCAGTGGGGTGGCTGGAGGGAGACCTGTGGGTCTTTCACGGTCCTGTGAACCTTCACTGCTGGCTTTTCCACTGGAAAGAGGAAAGCTGCAGGTCAAATCTTCACCCCATCGCTACCACAAGGACTTGGCATGGGGAGCAATGGTCATATCAGACCACCTGGACACTAAAGCCAGGAGCTTTCTATAAAAAACACAAAGTGGATTCCTGAAAGCTCCCTGTTAAAAAGGTGACACCCAAAGGATGGGAGAAACCAGGTGATTTTGCAGAAGAGCCCTTTCTCTTAATCCCTCCACATCAATACACCACTCTAAGAAGGGGCCAGCTTGGAGTAAATGCAGGAAAAAAAAAACCCCAACGTGATGGAGGAATATCAGGGATTATACTTGAGTGGGCCTTTTACACAGGAATATTCTGGATGATACAAGCCGATAGCTGTGCTCTCCTGGCAACAGATTTTATGGGACAAAATTTCATCCCTCACCACAGATCTTGTGGGTTACTCTGATGGCATAAAGGGGCTATGATGGCATAAAGGGGGTACAAGCTGTGTCCCACCACGCTTTCCTACCCGGACACACTTTGGGTCAGGCCCTGGCCCCTTCTCAAACTCAGCCTTATAATGGCACTGCGATAGGGAGAGGCAGGACGGAGATTTCCGCAGTAAATATTGTATCAGGCAGTTGGGGCTGCTTCAAATGAGAGCAGCACATAAGGAGCTACTAAATATAAAATCATCCTCAGGGCAGCTCCAGTTTAAGCCAGGGCATGTCAGCCCTCGGAGAAGCCCAGAATCTCCTGGATGTAAAAAAGATAAAGACAGGATGAGGAGGAGAATTTGAAGTTTACATTTGAAATTCTGGAAAACAAATGGAAGGTGTGCCGTGTAAAGGGACAGGAGCCAAAAAAAAAAAACCCGTCAGAAATATGAAATGTCCAGCATCTGCAGTCCTAGAGTGTGGAATTTCAAGCGTCCTCCACCAGAGTCTCACGCATTGCTCCCTGACACTAATCGCCTATCCTGCGAACCTCGACGTCCTCTCTAGCTTGGAGGATCTTTCAGCTTATTCTAACCCTTCTCTCCCCTCTGGTTTCTTCAGGTTATTTCTTCTCTTGTGTTTGTACAGTACTCCACAATGTATTGATGCCCTAAAAGCCACTAGTAATAAAAATAAATATAATAATTAAATCTTTCGGTAACATAACTGAGCCTTCCATTGCTGCAGTCTAAACTTCACCTACTAAAAAGGCAAAAGATTTTTTCTGTGGTTTTCCGGCTTGTGTCCCCCAGTTCTGTGGCTGGTAGATCTGGACCCAGTTCTACAGTTTACACTGGTGTAACTTGGTCTAATGGGGGTAGAAGTGTGCAAGAGAAGCAGATCTCCAAAACCCCCAAAACAGACAGAGTATCTGGTGGGGTCAGGTTCCTGCTGGATATTATTGAACTAGTTCAGTGATCCAAAACTAGATCTGAACTTTGCTGCTCTGGCCTATATCTGACAGAGATAAAAGATTCTATCTATATCCTTCGGGCCACACAAGCCCATTTCTAAGCCATATTGTGTTTCCAGGTTATGTTACAGACAGCTGACTCTGCTGACTTCTTGTGTCTGAATCATTCCTCCACTTTTATCCATGTTTTCAGCTGCTGATATAGCTAATTCAACAACATACGGAAATCAACAATTATCAGTAAATGCCGAAGTTTCATGAGGTGACAGCAGGACACACTAACTAGTATTTAATCATACGAGCCAGACCATGCTGACAGGTTTACAGATACCTTTGCTGAGCTTCAGCGTCAACACAATTTTATATAGTAAAGGCAGGTCCTCTCTTGCAGCGTACTTGCACCATCCCTGAGGTTGGTGTCCCAGTACTCGCTGTATGCATACTCGTTATTCCATAAGCATGCCTCTCAGATGTTTTTTAAGTTCTCACCATACCAATTGCACTGCATGTAATTCATCTGCATTCTGAAAATAATATTTTAATCATAGCATTAGAGGTATAATTTTGAAAGAAAAAAATATAAAGAATAAAACCCAAACCAGATCCTACAGTACAAGACAAAATTAGTAAGGAAAAGTACGTATATTCCAATCTACTATAAGCCAGCTCAGTTTAACCTGTGGTGTTGTGATCTCCAGCTATATCAATTTAGACCTATCAGGGAAAGTACACGCATCTTCTAAATGGCTGTTTACCACTGAAGCAGGTGCCTCGCAGTCTTTTATCCCTGGCACTCTATGAAAAATGAGCAAGGAAATGGAGCAGGACACGTTTGACAAGTAGGAGTGGAGGCAGACTAGGTGGGCACCTAAACAAGAACTGGGAATCTAATTTGTCTCAGTATCAACAGTTTTCAAGTATCTAAACGTCTTTTAGTACCCCGACCCGATTGACTTGGACACAGTTCACCCAGTAAATCTGTAGCAAAGCAATTCAGGTGTCCCCAGGTCATCTGCTAGCACCCAAAATAATTAGCTATCTTTCCACTGTTATGGTTGGACATTGTAATAAATGGTTCTTCAGGACAGCAGAAGTGGTACATTTGACCTGTCAGGCCAGTAAAAACCCACCAGCTTATTTCTTCTTGTGCAGTCTTGACTTAATCCTGGCAGCTTCCCTGAGGTGTGTGTGGCTTGTCCCAGAGTCAACTACTACTGTAGGCTGTGGGCTGAAATTCATCCAAGGTTCTGTGGATCTTCAAGCCAAACTTTGCTCTCTGTGTGAAAGGTGTTGCAACAGTCAACTCCTGCTGAGCAGCAGAAACTGGCCCAGGAATTACGGCACTGAGTGTTCAGGTTGGTGACAGATTGCTTTACCGACGCTTAAAACAAAAACACCAACCTGCAGAGATAATTAAGCAGTTGTTGCTAGGAGGCTTCAGAGCTGCTTTCTGAAGTTCTCCTAAAATGATGGGTGCTTTGTTTGGATTTTTAAGAAACTTTGAAAGCTAAATACAGCTGGATCAAAATCGCCATAAAAGGGAATTGGATTTGATGACCCTCCATTTCCTGAGACTAATATTTTCTGGGCACAAACCAGCTGTTTGAATCTGTCTCTGAAAGATCCAAGAATGAAAACCAGATTTTTTGACACTGTTCATTTGCATTCAGATTGGAGCAGAGTATCTCAGTCCAGAATGTATATAGCACATGCATACAATATATACTTGTACTCATATTTAAAGTGATATGTGTATATATACACATATATATATCTAGTGTATACAAACAAACCTGCTTTTCGCATTCATGTATGTCATTTAGCTGTCATAACACTTGTAATAGAGCTCGGCACCATTTAATTTTTCATAGTCCTTGATCACCAACCCCAAAACATACAATCCTTTTACACTTTTAAATGTCTGTACCGCAACTGAGATTGTTTGTCAACACGTTACATTTATTTTAATTTCTTTGAGCTCTTAATAAAGTTTATTTCTGTTCTCTGGTTGGACAGCAGAACCTGAGGACATCTCTGTTTCACAGAAGTATTAAAAATGGATAAAAAGCAATTTGGTTTACTGAGGACCTTTCCTGAAAGGAAGAATCAAACTAAAACTGTGTCTTTGCCGCAAACAAAATCTGGGGCTTTTTACCCCAAAAAACCTACACAGTCTTACTGGAGACAAGGCTCTATCATTTTTCCCCTCAAAACTCAACTGTTTCCTTGTTGACAGTTTTCACAGATAAGTTATGAACGACATAAGCATGAGAAGCATAACCACGTCTAGTGGGAGGTGTGCTTGCCCATGGCAGGGGGGTTGGAACTAGATGATCTTTATGGTCCCTTCCAACCCAAACCATTCTGTGATTCTGTGATGGCTAAGGGAGTTGGAAGAGCACTGGAGCAACTTGAGAGAAAGACATAAAGTTTACTAAGGCCAAGAAACCCACTGACAAGAGAGACACAAGGGAAGAAGGATGAGAAAGGCCATAAAAGTATGTACCCATGCAAGTATTTAAATAATATTACCAAAAAGCTGAGTTATCACATAAAGTCCATGCTCTATAAGCAAGGGAGTTCTTTGCACAAAGCCCCTTGGGATCCACTGGGCAGAGAGGATAACATACTTCCTAGAGTCCGACTGCAGTCTGAGAGCCACTAACTAATTAAAAGTAGATTTTTTTGGCCCCATCTCCACAGTAAGTCATCAGGATGAATAGAAAGTGTATTTAAACGAGGTAAAGCAGTGATGAATCACCAAATCTCCCACCTGCTGAGATGGATCACCCCTCCACATAGGATCTGCTTCTCCTGCCTCTGACTGAGGTACCACCGATTCTCAGTGAGAGAATTCTGTCACTGGAGTTAAATGAAATCATGGCTTTTTCTGAGTACCTTCAAGAGTAATTTGTATATTTGATTCATGTTTCAGAAGTGGAAAAATCATTAAGCCCATTAAAGGAATAATATTGAAAGCCACAGTGCAGGGGGAGGGAAGGCTGGTTACTGCAGCTGGATGGGGAAGAGGGGGAGAAGTGAGTCTGTGAGCCCTGGCTCTCACGCTGCATAAAGCACCACATATTTAGCATGGCTAAAGCATCTGCCTTTGACAGAGATCCTCTCACGAGGGACAGAAAGAAACGTTCATCAACAGCAACAAAAGACCTTGGAGCATCCCTGCTTGGCCCTTTATTTCCTGAGCGTGTAAGCCCTGAATGATGAGTATGCTGAGGGTTAAAGTAAAAATAAAAAATCACTCTCTAGGAAAACATACAAGAAAAGGGCAGCTAAATCTCTGACAGATGAGAACACTCTCGGGGTGTCAGCAACAGGAGTTCTGATTTACACTATCTGGAGAGAGAGATAACGACTCCACAGTACAGCAGCATCTAATAAATGATGCCTGCAGCACAATAACGAGAGCGAGCTCTTCATTTTATTTATTTATTTTGCAGTTAATTTAGTGTTCCTGAAAGCAAGGGCTTTTTTGCTCCAGTCACTGACAATACAGCCAAGTTCTCCCTCACTCACAGCTCTGTCAAAAGGCACTTTATAAATAACTGGATAGGAGGATCTTCACCCCTGACCTGTGGGATCTACCACTTGAAAAGAAAGATGAGGAGCGCTGACGCCCGGCAGACGCAGCATGGCCCTGCTCTGCAGATTGCTCACACAAATCTACCCAGTTCAGACCTGGTCTTCAAAGCAGCAAGCAACGGGGCCATGTGTGTGTAGTAAGCACATGATGTGCATAACCAGCAACTCCGGTTATAAAACTAATCTCATTTTGACTTCTAGGGTCTGCTACAAGAATGTCAAATGAAGTCTTGAGACAAGCAGATCAGATCAAAGTTGAAATATAAAATAACAACTCCTCCATTCTCACCCCCTCCCCAAACTGAATTAAAAAAACCCAATCTGCTAATTTTGGGGACAAATTAAAAAATCATCTAAGCCCTAATCTAGAGCCATTTCCTCTGCTTTGCAGGAAGGATTGCTGCATAATTTCAGTGCACTTGTTCAGAACAAGAGGTGTTGCAAACACCTACTTTGTTTTTGCTGCTGCTTCCATGTTCCTCATTCCCTTCAGACTGTCCCTAGCTCATTAGTCATGTTGGGGCAATGATAAGGTGGAGAATGATTACATACTTGGCTCAGACTTTTCCCTTCCCAGTACAGAGTGTGCTTGGATCCCTCCTGGGTGGAGACTGACCTGAATGCCTTCTTTAAACCGTACACATGCAAGCCTGTACTGTAATGATTTCCAGTTTGGTTATGTACCTGTTCCTGTACAGGGCCCATCGTTCAAAACAGGATGGTCCTGATTCAGGTCCTGTTGTTGGTTTTGTTGATTTGGGCAAAAAACTGCAGATCCCGCTGAAACAGCTCACCTTTTCTCAGTTATCTTCAGAAAAAAACATTGCTCTGTTCATTCCTCACCTGTTGTTATGTGCAAGTGAATTCGGTGAGTGAGTGTGCGTTGTGACAGTCCCCTGGGGAATATTGCCTCTGGGAATAACTTTCTGCGCTATTCGGAAAGCTCTTTGTGAGTGACTGCGTTCGAAGATGCCCAGTGGTGAGATTCGGGTTTTGTCTCTCTCTCTCTTTTGAGCCCTGGGCTCCATGTTAGGACGATGGGTGGTTTTTACCAATCTCAACAACACCACATACCTCTTACCCTGAGACAGACCAGGGCTCACCTCACTGGGTAGCATATAGTCATAGCATACAACCACTGTCCTCTGATATGCCATGCAACTGAGTATGTGATCTTATTCCCTAACCCTTCCTTTCTCACATTTTCTTTTGCAGAAAATACTAACGTCCCTTCTCTACCAGCCTTGGCTTCCTCCTTGACTCAGTCCTTGACTCAACGTCATGTCAAAGGCTTGTCATTTCTTCTGCTCTATGTTCAATTTTAGCCTTTCCTCTATTCCCACACTGAGAAAACTAACCCAAACACAAATTGCCTTGTGACTTGCCTGTAGCAAACTTCTCCTTTCTGCCACAATGCCTCCGGTCTTACCTGTTCAAAGCCATTCAGACTGTTCTTCCTGTTGCTCCACAGCCTCACACGGATTAGGCCCTCTCATCCATGCCCTTCACATGCAGTGCTTACGGATAAGAAGGTGGAAGGTGCGGGGTGAGGAGGGGGCAGGTAGGTGGGAAGTTTTGGGCAGTGAAACACAGAACTGCTGGCAGAAGGGGCTGGCTCAGCCCTGCCAAGATACCACCGCTGCACCCCTGAGCTCCTACACGGCTCTACCTGCTCTTCCAGTTCCCAGCTCCCACAGCTGTCAAAACACCTCTGCCAGGGAAAGCAATGCTCTCCTTCACCTGCCTCTGGCCGTATCCACATAATAAGCTTTTATGCCTTAGTCTTTGCTGAGAACATCTCCTGCTGCTTTGCGCTTCTGCATCCTACTGGGCTGCCCACCAGAGCACCCTGCTCTGCCCCAGCCCGGCAGAGCTCTGACCCACTCATGGCTGTGTCCAGCAGAAGAGGGGCAGGGACAGCTTCTGACATGGCCCCTCTCCATCTGTGGACACGATAATGCCAAAGAGAACCAGGTGATACGCTTTGCCTGCTCTCCTCCAGTTTTGCTTTCTTCAGACCCAGGCCTTAACATCAACTTCAGTGCCACCAAAGTCACACGCTCTTGTCCAAACATCAGCGTAGGTCTGAACCCTGCTGTCAGCCGTCTTGGCTGACTGAGTGCTTAACCCAGGTGTTGCTGTGGCCTCCATCCACTCCACCACAATACACAAAACACAAGGAACTAAAATATTCTAGACATTAAATCGCGCATCTGAATTCATTCCCAACTTATTTTGCATCTAAGTTCCTTAGTGACAAAGGGGACCTCAACAGAGATTTTTCAAAGCTGCTTTGGGGTTTAGATTAATCTAATGTTAGGGTTCGTGCACCTACACATCTGAGGCCGCACTGAAAATCCCAACCTAAACTCATTTTCTCAGTGGGAGAAGGTGCTGCCAACCAAAGCGACAGGAACTGCTTGCCTTGCAGCTGAAGTCCACAAAGTCAAAAAGGCCGGGGAGGGGGGGATGGATAAAGAGGGGAGGCACGTTCACAGTGGAAAATGCTATTGATCCTTTGCCGTAACAGCAGTAGCCGGTAATACTGCAACATGAACTAACCTGCCCACTAAAGCAAAATGCTCAGTGATTTGTAAAAATCCCCTCTAGAATGTAAAGAACAAGACCAGAAAAGCTATTTAAGGTCTGCAGGTTTCCTTGGGCAATGAAAGAAAGAGAAGCCTGATTAAGTCTCAGATTTGTTACTCTGCGGGCAAATAAACACATCCCCTGTGCTCGCACACAAAACTCACTTGGGAAGTGCTGGTGGTTGGGTTTGTCGCTGCTGAGGGAGAACATGCAGAGAGAGGGGGAGAGGGAGGAAACGCTTTGCCTACCATGAGGAACGTGCCCCCAGCTGAAGGCAGGGTGCAGGTCTCCCATCTTAGAGGTCTCCCATACGGCTTAGCCGGTCGGCAATACTGAACTTGGGGGAACACCCTGACTCGGATGCGTTTTGTGATAGATAGGGATCATCTCAGCTGCCCTGATCCTAGTAAAACTTCTTGTTTTCTCTTTCACTGAGCTTCAGAGCTCTAGCTTGCTAGACACACTCTTAAATAAGTGCTAAAAAAGAAATTCCCTTTGGCACAGAGGAGCCAGTAGCAAGATTTGGTAATGTACTATTCCAGATACAGGCTGAAATGAGTGTACCACCATGCAAACAGCTACGCGCTCCCAGAAAATACCCTCTGGAGAATTATTGGAAACCATTTCCATCTGACAGGCTGGCACTCAGCCCTCTCCCCGGTCAGCGTTCTTCTCTCTGGTAGCAGCTAATGAGCTCCGTGCTGAAGCACTGGGTAGCACAGGTGTAGAAAAGCCACAGTAAAGAGATGATTTCTGAGATCTTTTATCATGTGACTTGAAAGTCACGCTGGACATCTACTGACTTCAGAGGGAAGTGGATCAAGCCATTTAATATTATTATTGTAATACAACAGTGCCCAAAGGGCCTTAGTAATGAAAGCGGCTCCGCTGCAGTTAGTGGTGTATCAGCACTTTCTGACAAAAATGTGGCAAGGTACAAAGGAGAAGAACAAGTTGGTATGGACAGACCAGGCAAGGGAGCATGAGAGCAAATGAGTTTTCAGTTTTCTGACAATTCTGTAAACATGAATGAGTAATTTTGTTTGTCCGAGATTTTAGAAGTTAAAAAGAGGCAGCTTGGCACTGGACAAAAATGTTTCCCGCTGGACTTCATAATAACCAAACTCCAGAACATTTTTAAATAAAGAGTCAGCCTGAATCAAAACAAGGATTAAAAAAAATACGCCTTGTTTGAAATGTCAAGTGAAATGCTCTGGACAGTTCTGTGCCTTTTTCCAAACTAAACCAAAAGAGGTTTTCAGGTATTTTAATTTTTTTCCCCAAATCTATGTTCTTGCCAGAAGGAACAGCTGGGTTGGAGGCAAACCATCTCACCCCACTCCCTGCGAAGATCACATGGAAACAAGCCTGGTTATCTGGATAGCATGTCCGCTGCCAAACCACTGCTGAGGTTTTCGGTGCAATTCTGGGCTGAGGAGGATTTCGAGGAAGGATGTGGCAGGGAGACAGCAGCCTTCAAGGTACCCACCAGTGCACGAGAGGCTCTAGGGAAAATAGATGGGAGCATAGGGCAGAACAGGGAGGGGATCTAAGCGTTCTGCAGCCTAGCAGACTTGACAGATAGGACTGGGAAGGCAATAATTTCTCTGGGATATCCCGAAGAAGGGGGAGCCCAGGGAGGATGTCACAGTGAGAGATGCTCCAGCCTGAGTGATGAGCCAGAAAACAGACCCCATATCTTGCAGGTTTTGAGACAGAAGTAACATGCGTCTCGGAAAGCTCGGGAGACTGTCCTTTCCAACCCGAAGCAATGGCACCAGCCAGCACTGTGTGACTCATGGCGAGACCTGACCTCTCAGAGGCTGCGGAGTTCGGTGTGGAAAGTATTGTACCCACACAGAAGGGGAGCGCTGACCTGGCCCGTGATGGTGAGTGCGGCAAGGGGACACTGACCTCCTTGACCAAGTTTGCTGGAGGCTTAGAGAAGATGGAGTGCTGCCACCAGACGTTTTCTGGGAGGGGTGGGACAAGGACCCTTTTCAGAGATGCGTGCTGGGGTGAGGGGCTACCGGAGGCACACAGCAGCTTTGCAAAGCGTTTGCAATCAATTATTTATCAGGCGAGTTTGGGACAGATGGCAGAAGCGCTGTGTGCCCATGCGGTTACGCTGCTGCTAGAACAGACCATGGCTCCAAATGGGAACCCCGAGGCAGGACCAGAGGGACCCCTTGGCAGAGATCGGGGTCACCACAGCAGGGCATGGAGCTGAGCACCCTCCTGCTCCTCTCCTGGTTTCTGCTTTTCTACACACAGTGCAGAATAGCAGCCTGGCACAGCACAGGGGCAGGAAAGGGTGAGGAACCCAGCAACGGCATGAAGGGTTCAGAGGAGAGGAAAGGAACTTGCAACACATGTAGGCCAAAGGGGAGTTAATTTGGGTGTCACGTGGGAGCTGGCAGTGAACAACAATTTGGGCCCTGATGCTAAGGGTCTGATCGGGCCACAGTGGTTTCCCCCTGAACTGGAATCCATCAATGAGCACCCCACAGAAGTGCTGGCCTCTCACACATGGGCTGCGAGAGACCTTGGCAAGCAAAGATCCTTTCTCTCTCTGCTCAGAACAGTCCATGAGTGGGAACCTTTTTTTAACTATTATTCAAAATCATTTGACAAGCTATTTATTTTTTACCCTCTAATCATTATTTGATATTCAGGTATCCAGCTGGAATTCATTCCTGCTCTGTAATGTGAGAAATAAAACAGCTGGGGAGTTGTCCCACTGTGAAAGCTCACCGTGAGCCCATATAAAGTTTGCTCCTCTGCAAGCGCTTGCGTACGTGAGCTCAGTATTTCCACCCATACCGGTGTGAGGACTACTTAGCTGTGTGGGAATGCCTGAAGAAGGCTTTTGAAGAGCGCTGGATCAAACTGGAATTTCAGTTTTAATTAATTGCTGTAGAAAATGTCACCGGTATTATTCACCCAGCTGCACTCTTATGTCATGTTTGCCTGAGACAAAGTTCTCCCATGTACTGTAATGAATCATAATATTTAAGATGAATACAGAGCGGTGGTGACATTCACCGGGGCTTTTTGGCGGCTGGAGCTCGGGGTGAGCTCTGCCGGGCTCCTCTCCCAGCCTGCAGCTGGATACGCTTCAATTTGACCCCGTCCCAAGCTTCCCGAGTCTTTTTGTGCCAGCAAGCCCTCAGAGGCAGGCAGGCACCCCACGCGCCGCCTTCGCAGGGTGGGAGCCATGGGGAGAGCCTCTCTGCACCCTCTGCGCTGGGAATTTCACCACCCCCCCGAGTAGGACCCATGTGTCTGCCAGGCGCAGCTGGAGTGGGAGGGCAGAAGAAGGTGTTGGTAGGGCTGTAAATCACCTTTGCTTCCTGCTGATCTCCAGAGCTGCCAGAGATCTGTCTGCTTCAAGCTGAAGAAACTGGCTGAGCAAAGGTGGAAAGAGGTTGCTGTTATGTATGATCAGCTTATGCTGCAATTAATGCTTTTTTTTTTTTTTTTTTTTTTTTTCAGCTTTTTTTGCAATTAATTTTTTTTTTTTTTTTTTTTTTTTTTTTTGGAAATATCCCTTTGCAGAGCAGGTTCCTCTCTGTTCTTTCCTTTGAGTTAAACCTTCCACCACTCCCATTCCTGCCAACACCCACTGTTAACGAGTACTGCAGTGAAATCTAATCAGAGCAGAGATCAACTCATTACCCTGAGAAGTAAACGTGTCTCAGACAAAGCAGCAATTTTGTCTGAGTCATTGCAGCATCCCTGAGTGTATCCAAAACAATCAAAAGCTGGCTAAACCAGTCCATTAGTAGCAGAGCCATCACCTTTTCCTCCTGCACAGTCCCAAGAACCTGTGCTCTGCTTGCCCTACTCCTGGTGAGGAAACCTCTTGCTCCTTTGTTCCCACGATTAATAATTCAGAGAAATCCCATGGTTCAAGTGTTCATGTTTCCTCTTTGTTACAGGACTTTAAAATGTGGCAAGAGAATGGACGCTTTTAATGCCTTGGACTAACTGTGGAAGGGCTGAAAATGGTGTAATTGTCGGTGTGGATGGGGATAAAGAACCCAGACCTATGTGTGCACATGCGGATGAACATAAACAGGAGGAGGAACAGCGTTACCATAGAAATGAAGAGCTGCCCGTGCAGACATCATTTGTCACATCAGCATCCCTGCCACGGGGTGCTGCTTCAGCCCTTGAGCTGTAATGGGGGTGGTGGTGCCTTTGGGTGTGCAGGTGTTCATCTGCTGCGAGGTACTTCCTGGTGCCGTTTAGGGAGAACTGATACTGAACTCTGATAATGGTCAGAAAAGTTTTGGTGAAGGAGCAAAAGTGGTATCTGGGGTGCCAGCCGGGAACCAGGCTTCGGAGCTGCGGCTGGGGCACCAGCGCTGCTTCCTGCGGCAAAGCCAAGGGATGGAGAAGGGCTCATGGGAGACAGGCAGATAAATATCTTGTCAGGCAGTGGACGTGCACAGCGGGGCAGAGAGCTTTACATTCCTCCCTTGGTATCAGAAAGGTTTGCCTCTGGAGCGGTGCCAGTTTATAATCCAGTTGAGAACCTGCCTTCTCCCTAGGATGGGATTATACGGCGGCAGTGAGTAATACAACCTCATTTACAGGGAGACAGAAAGGTTTGGGGTGTGCTGCTGTCCTGGCAGTTACCAAGTCAGCTCTCTTTGTTCCCCTAAAAGCTCCTCACTTATTAGGAGTAGAAGCCCAGGCAGTGTTTCCTAACAACCCTCCCCAGGGGATGGCTGGGGTTGACAACACTAGCAGTTTCCCTGCAAGGCTTGTGGAATTTGGGATTTTTCATGAAGTCTAAACTCCTGGACTCTTCTCATTAACTGAAAGCTTGCGCTTTCATTTTTTCCTAGGTCTCATGGCTGCAAAGAAAAGCTTAAAAACATGACCCTTAAGCCTCATAAATCAGAAGTTAAATAATTTCTTTTTTAAACTCAGCCCAAACATCCCTATTAAAGAAAAAAAAAAAGAAAGAGAAGCAAGAGCTCCTGACATTTTTTAACCAGAAGTCTGTCTTTTTTGCAGGGAGAAGCTGAGGGCTGCAGAACCAAGTCTTGCTTTTTCAACACTCAGAATATATATGTATTGCACATAAAAATAAACCTAATACAATATGCATAATGTGTATTTCAGCTCTGACCTTGCAAGCCCCTCCTAGCTTGTGAAGAGAATTTATTGTCAAGACATGGTCTCCCCTTGGCCTCTGTGAAAACTGCCAATGAAATAGGACATTCTTGGAGAGAACAGAGGAGCTAAATCATAAACATCCATGACACAGTCAGAACATACAAGCCTATAAATAAATATACCTGAATGCTAACAACTTTCAGTCAAGAGAACTTGTTGACCACTAGCCAGCAAGCTGGCAAATGGCTGGAGAAAACAGGCCCGGATCACCCTGTGGTTTGCGGTGCCTCTCAAACCACGCAGGCAGCGAACAGGCTGCAGAACGTTGTTTTGTCCCTCTGTGGATGCTGCCCCAGTAAATGATTTTCCTTGATCAAGACTTAATCCAATAAGGAAGACACAATAAGAATGTAAATGTCAATTGTAGTTGAGAAATTTGACCTGTTGGTCATAGAAGCAGCTTAATTTAATTAGAGCTACTTATTGGAATAAAATAAATGCTTGTTGTAGTAAGGCTCACAGACAACTGCATGAAGATAATGGGAAGAAGAAGAAAAGAGGCACCTGACTTAAATTGCCAAAAGTGAGAAACTGCAAGGTCAGAGGCAGGACAGACACCTCTGCTCGCCATTCCTGCCTCCTGGACCGTGCACAAATAACACTTCCTGTTTGGGAAGCATTTTTCATTGAGGCTCTAGGAGAGCTTTGTTGGCATTGATTATTTAAGGTTCACGCTAGCACATTACGGGCAGAAAAGCTGTAGCTCAAAGAGGTGAAGTGAATTCTCCCGCCGTCACCCCGTGTGTGACTGGCAGAGCTGGGAGCAGAGTCCCACCTGACACTGGCACTTCTTGCTCCAGCTGGCACCATGTGCCGTGGCTTCAGAGGCAGCATTTGAGCATGTGCAATTGCTCTCTGCAGTCGAATCCTCTCGTCTCCCAGTGCAAATCAGACTCTCAAGTGTTCCTGCTTTCAGATCTGTGCGTAGAGTATTTGGGGTTGGTGGTGCAAGTTTCCTGCTGCGTTAGAGGTATGGGCTGGTGTTAACCTCCTGTGCAGTGCTTTGAGTGTGTAAGGCTTGACACTGCTTTGGCAGACCAAGTATTGTAAAACCCCAAAACCAAGGGCCAAACAGATTTGGTCATATACAATTGCCTAGAGGTACTAAAGCTTGATCTCCATGCCAAAACCCTTCCTTTCTCTCAATCACTGAGACTTTTCAAAGTTTAACTGTTACTTGGCACAATAAATCAGAGTAACTCTTGTAACACTCAGTTTTCGAGTGTTTATAAACAGCCCTTCAAAACCACCTGCAATTGCAAGTAAGCAAGTTTTCACACTTACAGGTCCGGATCTCTGTTTCGCATTTTGATGTGGTCTCAACAAAACAGTCTCAGAAAATGTGAACGTCAAAGACAAAGCAGCATTTTGTCTCAGCCTGACACTTAGCACTCAGGTCTACAATCTTGGTTCAGATGCAACTCCAGAAAGCAGGACATCTGAATATATATTTAATCAAGGAAGCTAAAAGAAAACTGCTTTAAGAAGAAATGCTAAAGGAAAAGGGCAGGATGGAAAAATGATAAAAATAATTATTTCAAAGCCAAAAAAACAATGGCAGCAGAGACAACCATTGCAGAGCACGGTAAGCACTGGAAAACATGCCTGAGAAAGTTATGGGATTCCAAGACATGGCTTCCACCCAAGAATCCTGCAAGCACGGCACAAGCAAACCCAGATAAAGACATTTTTAAACAGCCCCTCAAAACAAAAATTAACAGAAGGAGCTGAACTAGAAAATGTTCACATACAATTCCAGAGCAGATGGACTGTAAGTCTCTGAAACAGAAGGTCTCACCCACAGAAGTTTCTCAGAGTACGAGCGACAACAAAAGCAGCATTTATAGATCTGGATGTGCTCGTGTTCGCTTACCTCTATGAGACTGTGAGTCTCAACGCACAAATTTGGAGGTTTAACTCTCCTTGGGCTGAGTGTTGCCAGGCTCACAGGTCTGTGATTGCGATACAGTACATCACTTAAACCTGATCGTGGTCAGATTAAAGGTCTTCTGTAGGACCACATGCCTACCAGGGGACGCCGTCCTGATGATGCCAGTGGGCAGCAGGATGCTGCACGCTACACTTATGTCATCCTGGTACACAAAGCTGCAAAACTGGGATTTAGATCCAGAGTTTGTTGGTATCTGGAGATGAAATCATGGTTTAGGCCCACCTTTTCCATTGAGAGAGAGCTGGACCATTGCTAGACAGCCCAGCGACCCATTTGGGGAGGCACAGGTGGAGAAGGAGGCACAGCCAGGTGTCTGAACACCATGTTGCACAATAGCGCTGCACTAGGGCTCAGGCTTGTGCAAACCTGAAAGAAAACCTGTTTTATTTCAAGAAGGTGCCCCAGTAACAGTATTCTGCTGACCTGAAGAGCAGCCTCATGAAGTGAAAACTTTAAGGCGATATATACTGATGTGTATCTTACCAGGAGGACAGATGGGATGTAAAACATCCAGACTTGTCTGGGAATCTGCCTGGATTTTTGTCTGTCCAGGTAAACCTTTAATTACAAGAAATTAGGTAACATGCAGACCTTTTGCCTGTGCTTCATGAACCCCAAACTCCTGCATGAATTCAGTGGGGTCTGGGCATCTCAACCTTTGAACCGACCAAGTTTTGAAAGGGTGACTGAAATGTCAGTATTGAGGGGGGATTATTGGTATGTGGACAGGCAGGAGCCTCGCTGGGATTAGGAGAGTCTGCAGTCCAAAAGGATGGAAGAGTTGGATTTGGAGATTGCACTGAGAGCAACGGCTCTGCTTGAACTGATAGATATGGATCTATTGAACTGGTTCTTCCAGCACAGCCTGAGTGCCCAGACTCCTGGCATTTTTGTAGCGTAACAGCACATACATGAATGGTAAGGAGTGGCTGAATGAATAAAACACTGCAGCAGGAGCAATAATTTAGGAGTCCATTTAACAGACGATGGCTTTCAGGGCTGTAAATACCTATGAAAGCTTCTGGTCACAGGGCCAGGAAGGTTCGCTAGGGCTGGTCTAGGCACTGCGGCGGCACTGGTGCCCCAAAACTGGTGCAGAAGACGGGCGAGACGGCAGCACCCTGCAGCACCCCATGCACTGGGACCCTCACCCAGGTGGTGTCTGTGAGCACTTCACACCTCATAGCCAGCGGCCAGATTTGTGGAAGGACGTGGGGGAAGGGAGTCCCATTTTCCGACATTCAGGATCCTCAAAAGGAGAAGCGATTGTCAAAAGAAATCATTTCGTATTTACACACCTAAGTACGGGCTGTTAAACTCACCCGGGAGTCTGAGCCAAGGAACTTCTACTGCATCCTGCCTGTCCTCCAGGACGCTGGAGGTACCCATCCCCCTGCTTCGCCACACCTCAGCGATTTCCACCACCAGCCCTCATAAACATAAACCTGCATAAATCAGGGATTTACTGCCGGGAAGCTGAGCACTGATCACAGTTGCTCTAGCTCCATACGGTAGGCCTAGCTAGAACATGGCAAGAATTCTCCCCTGCGGGGACATTTAAGCGACTGCCAATAATTTCCCATGCTACCGGTGCCAATAATAAATAAATAAATAAACAGGGGGGGAAATGCAAATGGAGAGGACATGTAAAACTGCCAAACCAAATTCAGGGCGCAAAAGAAAAAAGGAGGGGAGGAGAAAAAAAAAAGGCATTGAGAAGAGCACAGTCTAGCCAGTAACACTTTCCAGTCCCATCCATAGCCGAGCTCAGAACAGTAATTCCTTGTTTGCAGGCTCCTCTGTTAGAAGCTAAATGTGATTGCAACTGAAGTACATTGATTAACCCAAAATAACTTTCCCTCAATTTGCTGGCTGCTCAAGAATACTCAGGAGACCTGCTTTTGTTCTGAACTAGTCACTCAGGAGCTCTGGCTCCGGTCCTTGTGCATCTATTGAAACTGAGTGAACCAGAAAAACGCCAGGAACTGCACAAGGACACATAGTACAGTTTAATTAGTTTAGAGAGAGGAGTTTATTTTTTTTCCAAGCATCACTTGGGCAAGTTGTTGTTGTTGTCTTTTTTTTTTCTTTTTTTTTTTTTTTTTTTGGTCTCGTTAAAATAATTTCATGGCTGCAGTTTTTGTTCCTGTGCTTAGCAAAGCAAACTGTAGCGGTTACAGCTGGTGGAGGCCTGAGGGGGAGGGCTGGGACAGGCTCTCTCTTCACACACACAAAAAAGTAGTGCGGCATTTTATCACGCTGCTTGCAAAATGATGCGTTTAAAGGGCAGAATTGTCAATGTCAGATGCGAGGCTGAGGTACCTATTAATAAACAGCCTCTGCATAGGAAATTCTTTGCAGACTTTAATCAGGAATTTTCCACAGTAACGCCGTGTTCCTACAGTTAGCTCAGCGACAGTGGTTTAAATTCCACGCAATGGACTTTGCATTCGTCGTTGAAAATAGAAATAATACGTGTGAGATCACAGGTGCTTCATTCCCTTCATTAGCAAACATTTTATGATGGCTTTTTCTTCCTTTGCTTTCCTCCCTCTATGTATGTGTGAGCTGAAGAGGGAAGTTCATTTTAGAATGACTGAAAGATCCGGAACTAAACCTAACCTAAAATTCAGGTTCAGATTCAATGCTGTTATTATCATAAAAGTTGATCTAAGAGATCCTTCCACAAAATGATGGAAATCTCACAAGAGTCACTGCTCTCGTGAGTCCCACAATATTGTACATCAAACTCTTGCAGGAGTGGCTGTTATTATAAGTTTTTGGTCACATTTAAACAGGGAAACAAGCAGCTTCTGCTTTGGGATTTAACTCGGAACTGAGAAAATCAAATCTCAAGACTCAAAAGCAAACGTCTCCCTTTGATCCAAACTCCAACAACTGCCGGGCTTCTTCCATCTCCGGATTTGACCGTTCAGCCACTCCAGCGCTATTCTACTCGTGGTGAATGCTGGAGGTGGAAGAGCCATGTGCGGAAAACTGCCTGGGAGAATGAACGCCAGCTCTGCTGCCACTGTCCGCCTGTTCCCTTCAATCGTTTTTAGTTTCTTCAAGCCGGTTTCATGCGCCTTTGTGTCTGCTTGCCCTTATCCTCTCCTGTCTCCCTGTCCTCCCTGTGTGGCCAAACCCTCCTTTCCCTGGCTCCTGAGGTTTTGTATGCCGGCAGGGACTGCAGTCCCAGTTTATCATTCTGCAATTAGCAGGTGGAGTCTCTTTTAGTATTACCTGTCATTCCCAAGAATTATCTTACCTGCCACCCACTGCAAGATTGAGTCCTAGAAGATCAGCACTCCAGTGCCTTAGCTCTGACTCCTAAGTTAATTGCCTTACCCCAAAGGCGTTTTCTTTGCCAGATAGAGTCCCTGACTACTTTTCTGCTAAGTTCCACAGGCGTCATACACTATGCATGCCACAGGCTAAATAAAAACTTTAATAACCCTATTACTCCAAGTATAGATGTCTGTCTGCTTTAGTCTGGTTTTCAGTTTTATAGACCAAAACTATCTCAACTGCAGTGGATTTATGCTTTGGCCACAAATTGCTTGAGGCTAAAAGAATACACCAAGGAGGTATCACTGGCTGTTTGGCTTGTTCATATACTTTTCTCTATACGTTATGTCCGCTCTGAAACACTGCTGAAGAGAAGATACTGGGTTAGATGAACACATGGTCCGATCCAAACTGCACTCTGTTCTTAGGCTTTTGTAAAGATACTTGGGATCTGGCCTAGCAACAAAGGGCTAAAATGTTAACCAATATGGACAGCACGCAAATCTACCCAAAGTGCTGAAAAAATGACACCTGTAGGAAATGTTATAATAAAGCATCTGAAATGGTGTCTTATCTCATACGTCAGTATCAGTGCCTTTGAAACAGGCTGGAAATCACAGCTATTGAGACAACCTAATGGAAGTGCAACAGGCTTCCCGGCGCTTTATTTCTTGTTTCAGGAGCAAGTATTAACGAATTCAGCCCCAAACTCAGACCCCGTGTTCAGCAAAACTTCCACAAGCAGCTTAAGGAGTGATTGATGGGTAATTTTCCAGATCTCAACAATAATAAGAACAGCAACAAACATGAAAGGATCCAGCAGCATTTTTGTGTAGTAATGTTTAATGGCTCAGCGTCCTATTGTGACGATTGTTCCCCGGGTCTGCGGGGGAAGCCGGTTTTAATCAATGGAGCTCTTTGGAATCAAATGCAGGTATTTACTCGAACGCGACACGCAGACCAGTGTTTGTCTAGCTAGCAGTCTGCCTGTGTCAGCTAATGCTGTGTTTGGAAGAGGTTTCTGACTCTGACAAAGAAATGGATAACCAGACATTTCCTCATCATCTCATCTGAAAATCTGGGAGTGGACGGCATCCATGAATGAGAGGAAAGACTCTCTGCAATCAATAAAATGAAGCTGGCCTCTGCAACTCAGCAAATAAACAAAGCCGCGATCCCAGGTCAGTCCTCAGATTTTCAGCAGTATAAAGAAGCGGAGAAGACAGGTGGATGTTTGTCAGTGTTTGGCTGTAGGTCGCTTTTTTTCTCCTGGCGCCTCTGGGAACTTCACCAGACGAGGAGGTCAGGAGAGGCACCGCCAGAAAGGTACCTCAGCACCAGGCTGCCCAAACCCTGACCAGGGTTAGGGTCTTAAAAACAACTAAAAATAACAACTATGAGACTCTCAAGGCTCTTCTCTTCCAAAGAAGAATGATTATCTCCTCTTTCCAAGCATACTGATGTGCCCAAGGTCAAACCGGAAGGGAAAGAGCCACAGTCACAAACCCAGACTCTTGAGGAAATGCCTAATCCAATGGATTGCCCCAGCAGATTACCTTCATGTGGCACACTGCACTGTTGCCCTGTGTTCCCTGCCCAGGGAACCAGACTGAGGGGAAGCTGAGTCATGGTTCCTAGCATTGATTAGTCCGGCATTACTATGTAATGAGGCTTATTATTACTTACTGCTCAATAAGGACAGGATCCCATTTTACTTGTGTGGTGGCTTTGGACTCTGGCTACAAGCAGACAATTTGTAAAATAAAGAAATGAGCATCTCTTACACCTCATAAGTGAAATCAAACTGGGGTGAAACCCTGCCTCATTCCAACAGTTGTCACTAAATTTTTACGCTGTACATTAAACCAGCATTTCTGCAAGTTGGGAGAGTGATACGAACCCGGAATCAGAGGCTATGAAATCCTTTGTATTTGTACAGCCTCTGCCAAAAGTGCTTTATTAGCAGGTCACAAAGTCTCATAGGCTGGAATTTCTGCAGTAAATTGCATTCAGGCTAAGCTCACAAATCATTAGCCATGCAATCTTGTTTATACTGCAAGGACTTGGAGTTTGTCCTGTTACAAAATCAAAGCAGCAAGGTTGAATGGTTCCAAGTGAAAAGCCTAATGAGTGAATAAAATTCTCTGAGGAGGGATGAGGGGGCTGGACGGACAGTCACTTAATGTAAACATGGCCGGGAGATAGCATGTGAATGGTGCTGTTGAGGTGAAATCCCACTGAACAGCCAGAGAATCACATCGCTGTTACTGAGGGCCCTGTTGTTTATTCTGCAGCGTGCTGGGGAGTTTGCTCTGGACGCCGACAGCCCCTGAAACAGGCTAACAGCAGTTTTTATTCTTCCACTAATGCATGTGATTAGGACATGCACAAAAGGTTCCCTGGGAAATTAAGCAGGCTCCAAGTTGGTGAGCTCTGCCTGGTGGGGGGCAAGTTACAGAGAACTGGTTTATGGGAAGAAGATGGGGATGGTGATTTCATTATCAAAAGCCTCTTAATTAATATATATTATTTAAAAGACAAAAAGTTTTTTTTTTAATGTACTTTTTTCACATGACAAGTCACCAGATTTTGCTTCTCAGAGCTCAGGTGTGACCTCAGTGCACAGGTCTTGCCCAAGATGCGACACTATAGCTTGTTGCAGGGGGCTGGCTGTGGCCCGCTCGGGGCAGCCCAAACTGGAAGGTCCCCATAACAAGGTGTCTTGGGAATCAGGCATGAGAGGCTGGAGGAGTTGAGGAGAAAAGGAGAAGGCTCAAGAGAAGCTCCTTTACATCTGCCCTGTGATGGGCAGTGGTCGGACAAGGACCTGCTGGCTGTGCAGGCGCTCATCCAGCTCCCACGGGGCCAGGTCAAATAGCACAGAGCTTTTGCTCCTCTAAAGCACTGGCTTTTATCATTTACTGTCAAATGCTTAATTGCCAATTTATTGGTGAAGTTTCAGGTACCAACAACACCCCTTAGTTCTCAGGCTGCACCCCTCCATACTCTTGCCCTATCCTACACCCCACGCTACTTCTCAAGCACAGGGATTATCCTTGGCTACTTCTTCGGATAGTGCTGATACAAAGTCCAGCCTCTGGGCTTGTTCGGACCTAGTATAGCTCAAAATATAACTCAAATAACTATCAAAATCCAATACCCTTTGTGTATTTGAGACAGACATCCTCTACACTAGTCATTTGCAGCAGTCCGATCGCATCCTCCAGTTTAAGGCCCGTAGCTGCTTTTTCTGTGAGCAGCACTGAGATTCTGGCAGCCCATCACCCACCACAGATCATCAAAGCACCCAATTTGCAAACAATTTGTAAGCTGAAATGTATTTGCTGCTATTCAGCAAAACTCTTCTGCCTATCAGCTGGAAAGCAGATTTGGATCAGGAGAGAGCAACAAGAAGGAATAAAGGTTGATTTCATCAGGTAGTTTTTTCACCGAAATAATTTTTCCACTTCCAAGACAATGTTGTATAAGCTCAGGCTAACTTTGCAGAACCCAGAAAATCACCAAGGCGACGCTAAATGTCAAGACTGGCTAACAGCAAACGAGCCATTGCAGCACTGCGCACGTGAACACAACCGTACTACCTCCGCAGTCTGTGAGCAGGGAAAGCCACATACAGCTTCACATTATGTTCATCAGTAATTACACAGAAAGCAACACACAATCAATAACCAGCAATGACACAATGCCGTCCACAGATTACATATAGCTGGCAGAGGGTCAGAAACTGGGTTCAGTTCCAATGTGTAATCAGAAAACTATTACAGCTCATGTGAAAAGTCAAGATTTTTCTTTCATTGCAGCCTATATTAGCATTGCATGTTCTCAGAATAAGAAGAGCTTTATGCTTCCAATTTGGTAGAATAGCTTTTTATGTTAACATTTACATGACCCTTTCCGAGTACATGGAGCACCGTGCGTGAAAGGCAGCGCATTTATATGAGCTCATTCAGGAACTTATTTTGTGGTAGGTACCCTGCAAGTTCAGTACACAAAACACACGGTCTGATTTTACAGCAATTGTACTAAAATGACAGATTTTTTTTTTTAAAAACGGTAGAAAGTTCCCTTTGGATTCCCTCTGCTCGAGCGGCAAATGTACTGAGAATAGATGAATGCCATGAGCAACTATTGTCATGCTTTCTTCATGGGCTCCCAGGTGTATTTTCATCATTTGCTCTATTATGTTATAGAAATACACATCGAGGAAGGGGAGTTGCACATCACCTTTGAGTATCGTTGCTGATAATGGATTAGATTCCCCTTTTCATTTTTCAGACCCATCTCTTTGAAGGAGCCTGCATAGGGGAAAACCCTTTGCTAAGGGAAATTATAGTCAGAACCACTTTTAGAGGACTGTCAAAACTGATCAGGACTCAATTCTGCTACGTGGCATTTTCAGTCCAAGGGCTGGGATAGAAAGAGACAATCTCTGAATCAACGCTTACGGAAGCAAGGCTGAAATTTTGGCCCAGCAGCTCCAAATAAAGCACATGCCTCTATCCAGACTCCTCTAGCAGATAATGGTATCGCAGCTCTCCTGCCTTCCACATGAGCCATTCCAGAACCCAGCCCTGCGTGCATGCCTGCGTGCACCCCACAAAACCACTCCCCCCATCAACCCTGCCATGAGGATCTGCGCCACGGAGCAGGAGCGAGCCCTGCACCCACGTAAAATCATATTCTAACACGAGAAGAAAAAAAAAGCGACATTATAGGCCAGCTGGCATTAGGCAGGATGGGAAAGCAAGAGCGACTGCCAGTTCTCTGATGCACTGCAGCATCGAATCGTGTCAGCTGCTGCGCTGCTAATGTGGTTTTGTGGCTCTTCTGCTCCAAAAGGAACAAGCAGCACCAAGCATCGCAGGTAAAGATGCTTTCAGGAGACAAATTTCCAAGAAAGTCACTCTTTCAGGGAGTTGAAACACAAAGGCGTTGCAAGAGCACGCACGGGGAAATTTTCGCAAAAACTCCAGTCAAATGGAGAGAGGGGCTGTGGATTTACTGCTTCCCTCTTCCACACACACACACCACCACCCCCCCCAGCTCCCCGGCAGCGTGTTCAGGCAGCAGAGAGGGCTGGTGCTTCCCCAGAGGGGCAGCAGTGGGGAAGGCGGAGGGAAGGGGCACACACACACACGTGTGCAGAAGTCATAAATAGGAGCCCCGCCGGCAGCAGCGATGAGGCATGGAGACAGCAGCCAAACGGAAGGTTACCGCGAAATCCCACAGGGACCATTGGTGCTGGCGCTTGGCTGCGAGTGAGATAACATCACCGGTGCCCGGAGCTGCCGGGGTTACGGGCTCCGACCCGGCCGAGGAATATCGACCAACTAATCTATCACTAGCAGAAGTGCTGCAGCCATGCAGTGGATGAATAAGCAATGTGGGACTCCTGTAACTCGGAAGCACCCGGATGTGGAGCACCGGCCGAGGTGCGGGGGTGTACCCTGTGCCCGGGGGTCGTTACCAGACCAAGACTAATTCAGCCTCCTGGCTTTGCTCAGCCAGGCACAAGCATGGAGGTGAAGGCACAAACCAGCAGCCGGGCCCTGAAGCTGGGGGCACGGGGGGCTGGCTTGGCTCCGAGCACGGAGCGCGGCGTCGCGCAGGGCTAATGCCACACGTGTACTTCAGCTGCCAAGTCCCACTGCGAGAGGCTATTCTGGGAACTGGAACAAAGGAGAGTATCCTCCTCGCAACCCAAATAAATACCTCTACAGTTGTTCGGGAAGGTTTTCCAGCTGGGGAAAGGTTATGTTGTCTGTGCACCTGCTGCGGTTTCCCTGAAATATGGAAAGAATTTTTTGGGTGTCGCCAGTGAATTCGGTACCTGGCAGAGCTGTGGCACGTGAATGAAATCCTTGAGAACCGAGTGAGCTTTCCAGACTGATTTATGCAGCAACAGCGTCCATGCAACCCACACCCAAACCCGCTGCTTTATGCAGTTTTTTATGGATAAAGCAGATGTAGGGTTAAAGTAGTAGCGCCTTGTCTCTGGGAAAATTTAGGTCTATTTGGTAAAGATGAGCAAGGAAAGGGTCTGAGAGCATAACACAGCCCGTTTCAGAGCATGTTGCAGTGGCTTTAACTTGGGTCCGTGCTGAGTGCGTATTTCTGGGAATGAGGCATCGCAGCCAGAAAACCCGCCTCTTCCTCACATTTCCACGAATTCCAGATGCATTGGCAGCTCACCTCTGGCCTAGGAACAGCCAACTAGGAGGGGAAATATATTGGGCTGTTTTCTGCCCATGTCTCCCTTCAAAGACTTTTTGGGTTTTCATTTTTTAGACTCTCACCCTACCCTGAGCTGAAGTACCATAAGCACTGTGTATTACAAAAGGTGGCTTCTTAAAAGACAGGCTGGTGAGACAAAGTTAATGCCGTGGTTATTAAGAAGAATAAAGTATTGATTTGTCTATGTATTTTAAATGACTTGAAACTGTGATATGATTCTGCCTTAAAGCAAAAATCCAGCCTGTATTTCATCATTATAGAAAGGGGGGGGGAGAGAGATTCCTGCAGAGATTATTGTATTGGTGAGACTGGGGTTTTTTTTTCCTCTCTGCACATGAACAGCCCATGTGAGACTAAGTACTTTCCATGTGACTAACTCATTCCCATGCTCGCTGTGTAACAGGGCATTTAAAGCATCAACAGGCAAGGTCAGAGCCTGTTTGTTGATGCTAATGTGAGAAAAAACATTGCAGAAAAGATCAGGATTATAAAAGTGCATGTATGTTGCCCCTAAGTCCGGTCCCTTCTTGGGGACAGCCTGGGTTTGCCGGGGACTCTCTTCTCTCTGTCCCTCCATGCTCTCTAGCGTCTGAGATAGAAGGCAGCCCCACTGGAGCTGCAGGGAAGGAGAGAGGAGCTGAGTCGGGTGCCAACATGCTGCACTGGGTCACACAGCAGCTGGGCTGATGGGGGGTACCAGCCCTGGGAGAGCTTCCTGCCTCCCTGAACAACTCTTATCTGTCCTGCTCTGTTAACGCAGCACGGTATCGCCAGGAAGCAGGGAGCTTCTTAAGCTATCACCTTAGTATTTAGTGGTGTGATTATTTAGATCTGTATAATTTGTGTTAGGCCTGCCCGTTCTGCATCCAACCCTGTGCCTGGGACAGCAGTTCTGACCAGGCAGCAGCTGCGCAATCCCCCACTGATAAGAGCAGGTGATGAACTGGTTAATGCTCTGTCTCAAACTGAGATCTGAACATATCTTCATTTTGCGAGGATTTTTTTTCAGTTTCCCATGCTCATAATGGTGGTTGAAAAGAGCAGAGGGATCGGATTAGCATATGTATTTCGGAGGTACGAACCTTTTGAGGAGGCATTACATTTTTAACCTGAACTATAGCCATTTCAGCAGGAAATCTTACTTGACTACAAAAGCAGAAAAGTCGGAGCAAAACCCCAGAGCTGGATCTATCACCAATTTATACAGCTCCTTGTCTCAGACAGGAAGGAGATGCCTCAGAGCTTGGGTCGATCACCGGCCCCTTCCACATCTATATCCCATGCTGCTTCGCAGCTACAAGAAAGCCTGGTCCATCCAGCCTCCATTTCCAGCCTCTCCATGCCCCACGGGTAAGACGTGCTGTGAGCTGCCCAAGGTGGGTGAGCTCTGTAGCTTCCAGTGCTGGCGAGAGACAGATCTGAAGGATCAAGTCCCACTTCCCCATGGAAATGGGGAGCGAGGGCAGAGCACGGTGTGCCCAGCCTGTCCAGCCCCAGTGCCCGCAGAAGCCTGAAGGGGAGGGAGATGCTGCCTTAGGCACCTACCGAGTTCTTGGCTTTGTCTGACATATCCACATTACTGCTGCAACACCATTAACCACTTTTTTTTTTTTTTTAATTTTAATGACTGCTGGAACATCTTTTTAATCTTTTTTTAACCTTAGAACTGTACAGAAAGTGACAGCGCAGTAACTATTTGCAGCTTTTCTGGATGTTTATCTCTGACAAGGCAGAGACACGACTCTGGGCTGCTGCGACTTCAGCAGCCCTGGGGAGAAGTCCTGACATCTCCAGTTCTGGAGGACAAATGTGTGAACTGGCAGAAAGCAGGGAGAGACGAACATTTATTGATCCACTGCTGGAAGTATAAAGGGGCTTTACGGCATTACTGTCAGTGAGGGGCTGATTGTGTGATTAAAACAAAGTAAAATGAAGAGGAACCGATCAAATATCCCCTAGCAAAATGTGATGGGGGTGTTCAAAGCTCACGTAACATAGATCCTGGTCTGCAGCACTTCTAATGTTTGATTAATCACTGGTGTAACCTTGTAACTAACACTAATGAGATGTAGCACAGAAATCCTTGAAAACTGCTCAAATCAAGTTTCAGCATCTTGCCGATCCATGATTTACACTGCAAGCAAATCAGTTTTCTCGCCAGCTCCTGGTGGTGCACAGCCACTCCTCAATACACTCACACTCTCATTTGGCAACAACTGCATTTTGCTGCAGAGGCAGACACGTGTGAACTGTGCTACTGACACCCAAATACAGGGGAACGGACACTTATCCAGGCTTCAGAGTCACCAAGTCACTAGCCTGGGTGCCAAATGCTTCTTGCTTTTGCCAACCAATTTGATCATTGGGATAAAGGTCAGGAAATAATTTTCCTCTGACTTTACAATTCCGTAGCCACTTTCTCCCGTCTCAGTGCGTCTAAAATCCTGGGAATAGAGAACTGCCTCCCTTTAGCCTCTTGTGCGCTTGACACTCTGTAATTCCTACAAAAACCACGTTAAACCTGAATGAATCTCTACAACCTAAAACGGCACTGACCAGCCTGGCTGCCATCTCTATTGCTTTTGTTCTGCTGGAGGATTAGCCGTGTAGCTGTACAGAAAAAACATGGGCTCAGTTTGTTTGCAGCGTGTTTTCTGCTCTTTGCCAGCATGTTGAAAGTGATTCGTATCTTTTAGCTTGGGGAGTAACACTGAAAGCACGGAGGGGTTAAAATACAGGGTAGAGAAGGAACTGGATGTGAAATTAAGAAATGCTAACTCTGTCACCCTTGAACACAGTGGCTGCGGCGAGGGAAAGGTGAAGTTATTTGGCAAGCAAAGAGCAAAATGAATGGCAGTTGAAAGGCAGCGTTTTGATAGGCACTAATTATTAAACGGTAATTAGCGCGAGGATGCAGTGATCTGTTCAAACCCCAGCTAAGCAAACAGGTAGAGGTTAAAGACAAAAGTATCTGCGGACTTGCCAACCTTGCGGCTGCAGATGCTGAAGCGGCACCGCAGAGGCAGCACCGCCATGTGCTGATCCCCTGTCTTTTAAGGCACGACACTTCGGACCTGTGTCCCATCGCCTGATGCCATGGCGGGAAAATAGCAGACAGGTTAGTTTTGGAGAACCACAGTGGTACCCTGCTGTGCCCAAGTCAGAGCTGGATTCACAGCTGGCATCGTGGTCAGCCCAGTGAGCCCTCAGCCCAGCAACCACGGCTGGACACCAACGTCAAACTGGACCTGGACCTCAGCGGGCACCGAAGGCATGGAGATCCCTTCCAACCTAAACCGTTCCATAATTCTGCGGGATCAGGGCAGGGGTATGGCTTGGGTAAGGGGACTGAGGGCTTTCTGAGATGCTCAACCCAGAGCGTACTGCAGCAGGAAAACACCTACAGCAGAGGAGCCACTGAAAACCAGGAGAACAAGGTTTAAAACCATTTCATCCACTATAATGGCAGTTTCAATCATATTTATCCACCATTAGTAAGACATTTGAAAAACCTGAGCCTGTTAGTAGCAAACAAAGGTTAAAAATATTGTGCTATTGAAAAGTGTCACTTTCCCTCTGCTACAAAGCCATTCTGAAAAGTAATGAAGGGCTGAGAGAGACCTGGAAACTTTTCTCTTTGCCTTGAGGGTGTAGTCAACTTGTCACTGAATCTAAAAATAGTCTTCAGAGTATTGATTAACCTGTCTGAAGCAAGCAACAATGAATTAGAGAGAAGAAAATGAAACCAAGCAAAGCTTTGGAGAGTATTTGACAGCAAGATCTGGGTTAGGAGTAGCAGAACATCTTTTATTACAAGTGAGTGACTGTTGCTTTGTCAAGATACTATATTGTTATTCGTTCTCAGCCAGCAGCACTATACCTGTAGAACTCCACTCAGCATGGTAGGAAGACCTTTCTCCTAGGATGGTAATTTTTCTATTCAATCATTTGCTCCTGACTGATTTTTTACTTGTGCCCTTTTCTTTTTTTAAACACAGGATGATTCTCCAGTATGTAGTCTGGACTTCTAGAGTTCACTTAATAATCTCTTGGTTACTTGTGAAGATTTAGGCATATAAAACTTAAAAAGATTATTACCAAGAAAAGTAAGTCTCTCTCCCCCTTTCTCCCTCACTGAGGGTGATCCAGCCACACACAGAAAAAAACCCCAAAAATAAACCAAAAAAAAAAAGTACTCTAAAATTATATTGAGCACTCAAATCCCAGGGAGAAAAATTGTGACAATGTTTAAAAATAGAAAAATTAGGATCTTCTTTCCACAAGATTTTATGATCTTCTTGCCTCAAGATTTTTATCTGAGATCATTAATTGACTCTATTTAAATTTGAGAGCTAACAAAGGTCAAACTACTACTCAATATCACAGTTTCGTTGGAGATCAAAGGAAGTATATGACTATATGGAGCATGCAAAAGTACAGCGTCAAGTGTGGATTCCTTCGCAATCATTCTTCTGTTACCAGGAGAAATCCAATTACAATAGGCAGGGATACCTATAATCACATCAGCTTCGCGATAACTTTTCCTCCTGTGTCTTAGTATCTTGCAATAAACCAACAATCAGTGTGCGTAAACACCACATGATGGCTGATCTCTGTTATTATGACCTTTCTCATGGTGAGTAATCTCATCTGCCCTCACAAGTGAAGATAACTGTTAGATTAGATTAGTGCTCACATATTATATTGCATATCTCATGGATATTTTTTCCGGTCCTAGGGGTGCAGTAGGACCACCTGGGAAAAGCTCTATCCGAGATCTACAGGGAGGGAGAGGAAAGGGATGGACATCTCCAAAGACTGTTAAGGCTGTGGTAAAGGGTAAATGAAGTCATCAGCAAGGTGGACATTTAACTCCTTATCTTAAGACATCTTCACATGCTTTACTGAGCCAAGCGACTCCAACTGGAGCCATTTGACTGAAAGGTCAATAAGGAAAATGCAGAGTCTGGCGAAAGAAAAAGTTCACAAGGGGCAGGCAATTCTGTGAAAAATTTAAAAACAAAACCAAAAAAAACCTCACAGTGCCACAACAGGCCTATGACATGAAGGAAACAGCACAGCATCTGGAGCTCTTTCAAATCCAGCCAGGATCGGTAACAACCAAAACAGCCTTCGGAAAGCTGCCTTGCTGCCTCTGCAGGGACCCTGAGCAGAGAAAGCACAGCCAGGGCACTAACCGGCTTCTTGGCCAAGCCAAAAATATTCCTAGCATGGAGGCTTTTTCAGAAACCAGACTTCACCCCTTTAGAGACACACCGAGCAGCCACCAGACAGTGACCGGTTTTGGCTACTGCCACAGCAGGTCAGGCTCAGTGGGTAGGTCTGTGATAAGGAACAAATATTTTCATCGCAAGCCCACGCCTGCCTTCAAATCTAAATTCAGTCTATCCAGAAAGTTGGGAGGCAAGTCTCTGCTTAAGCAAATGTTTTTGAAATTGCATGAGGAAAAGTCTGTCACCCATTAGTGTGAATCCGTACCGGCATGGGGAGATGTTCCCAATATGCTGACGCCCACTCCATCACCACGAGCCCTTGCACTGGTGATACATGGCCAACGAGGCAGACAGACCAACTGTGGCGTCCTTCTGAAGTCCTAAAATATTACAAACTACAAATTTAGGCTGCTTGTGCTCTCGATAAGGGCTGTCCTGGATAGATCAGATAGCCTTTCTGTAAAACACAGTGCTTCTGCTGACAGAAGATTTGAACAGACATTTGAACAGATGCAACATCATTTTAGCTCTGAAGAGGTGTATTTCCTCTTTGCCCGACTGATATCTACTTTAAACTTGCCCAGGTATTGGGAGATAAGCAAAGTAAAATACATCCTTTCTCCAGATTGTTCTTTTCATTTTAATTCTGGAGGAATTGTTTCATTCTGGAGGAAAAAATGTTAGGTGTAAAGGCAACACAGCAAATTCCTAAATGCAGCATCTCGGAAGAGAACAAATACACTTGCAATGTCATGAGGAGAGTGGTGTAGCAGGTTAAATGTTTGCTGTGGAGGGATTCAAGCCGGCTCTCTGCAAACAGGACCCACTGCAGCATCCTCTACAGCACAAAGGCAATAAAGCACATAGCATTGTTTTGACAGCGTATGGTAACTGATTAAGAAAAATTTTATAATTCTTTCTTTCCTGTTTTTTAGGAGTCAATCCCCAAATCACAACTGTACCAGCAGCAAACAAATAGACCCTCGCAGACTTATAGAGACCATTTGTATCTTCATTTTACGATGAGGGAAACTGAGGCACCAATACTTGAGCTGACACCAATCAATGGTGAAAAAGATCTTTGGATCTCAGTGCAGCCAAGGTTTACCCTTAGGAGTTTTAAGTGACCTTCCCAAAGTCTTAACAGTAGAAGAAGTAGAACTGCAGCCAGTAGAAAGCTGTAGCTACAAGATCAGCAGTGTCACATCAGATCATCCCTGGTTTCCATCTGAGGAGATCAGCTTCCTCCAAAGCAAAAGCTGAAAATGCAAAGTTGCCTAATCCAAAACAGGCACCCACATGCCTCATAGGCAAAACAACGTTTCCCTCTGCTTATTCAGTCTTTTTTTCACATGTACCGGGAGAATCCCACCAGGCAGCTTGGTAATCACTACAGGCGAAACAAAAAGCCCTTCTTGCCTTCAACATTCACGCAACAGCCCAAAATGTCTCTCAGGCTTTCACTGCACCCTCGCCGACTGCGCCACCCTGGTTTCATGGCACACGAGGACCACGAAGCGCCCTTCCCTGGCAGCCTGCACTGTGGCTCTGCTTTGCTTTCCGGAGGGGCATTTCAGGAAGACAAATCCTGAACTTCTGCTGCAAGTTTAATAGAGTATGTGAAGTCTTTAAAACAGGCAGAGTTAAAAAGTAATTGGTGATTTCCCTAAATACCTGAATTTGTGTGCAGCGAATGATACAAGAAGAGAGGGAGAAAAGAATTTGTGTTAAAATACTGATGTCTGCCTCACCTTATAGAATTTGATGGCAAATTCAATAAATATACATATTACATAGCACCTGGAAAGGTTATTCACTGTCTGCAGGTGGGTGCATGTTTCGCTATAATGCAAAAGGAGTGTATTTAGGAGAGAGAGGGTAGCCAGCCTTCTTCTGGGGTTTTGTTTGTTTTGGGTTTTTTTAAGGTGAAGGGGAAAATACACCTGCCAAAGAAATGAACCTGGGTTGTGAATAAATGAACTCACAGAAGGAAGGAAATATTTGTTTAGCTCTCATTCTCTTTACACCTGGCTGCCAGCACCACTGCAAAATTTCTAACAATCTTCCCAGGCTATTTGCATTTAAATCGCTTTTCCTGACATTATGTAAATCTCTTAGTAGAGCTGAAGTATTCTTTTTCTCTTGGGAGCTGCACTTAGTGGCTTGCTCTCAGTCCTACCCCGTTCTCCTCCCTCTGCTCCACTGGGTTATATTAGCACCGCATGAAACTGTGAAACCCCAGGTCCCGTAGGTTTTGTCTGGAGCTGGGTCAAAGATGATGGTATGCAGATTTCTCAGATCTTCATAACAAAATTGCATTGCAAATGAATTCATGCTTGGGTCTAAAAGAGAGCATATGCTTAGGTCCAATGTTATCAACATTCAGAGCTGTCCTCATAGGACTGTATTTCCAAAGTGACTATTCAGTGGTATTTTCACTACTGTCTCTTAAAGGATTCTGCTGCCTTGGACTGCATCAGAAGAGTACTCTACCAGTTGAGGAACTGTGTAGATAATTTTTTAATCCAGAATTTTGCATTTTTCCCCTCTGCGAATTTCAGACAGCTGGAAATGGCGTATCAGGTTTGCAGCTCTAGCTCCAGTCTCGCTCTAAATCCAGAACTATGTCCAGGCCTGTGTAGAAACACCTACATGTGAGCAGATACTTGATTTCATGCTGAAATTCTGTAAACTTGGTTTTGAATGGCAGATGAAAAGAATAGCATAGCAGCAACAGGAGTCTAAAAATTGCAAGCAAAGGCAACGTCAGCTGTGCCTTCTACAGTCTTTAAGTCAAGACAGCAAAGTAGGAGCAACCAAGAAGACATGAGAAAATTGTCTCTGCTCTAATTCTGGACCTGACTGGAGACCGCTCCAGCCTCCACCTCAAATTACCACAAGTCCAGGGCCTTCCTAATTAACTTCCTATAGCACACCTATGGACTGCAACCCCAATGAGACAGAGCTTGGAGGGGCTACAGTTCAAAGTCTTTTGATACTGAATATTCAGGCACTCCTAACATACTTCATTGCTTAGATGAGGTGGGGGTTGCAACACAACACCATTTGCCAATCTCGTATTACCCAGAGAATGCCCATGTGTCAGGGAAATTCCCAGCTGGTAGGTGGGATGGGCTACTTTCCATAGGAGCAGCACAGGGAAATGGGAACAAAGACTTGGACAGGAGCCAGGGCTCATAGACACTACAATAAAGTTATCTGGATATTTGGGTGGGCACAAGCACCTTAGCTTGGGGGAAAAAAAATAAAAAAATAAAACCTCATTATTGTATCCTCTTAATATTGTCATAAATGAAAAAAGAAGTATCTCAGCTTTACACCAGACATCCAGTCAGAGAACATCAGTTAGTCATATTAGCCTAACATTTTACCGCTCTCTCTAGTAGTCGCAATGTACTTTGCACCCTGCTCTCTAGGTACCATCCACTGGATATCCTATAAGGCTTAGTCTCTCCCAAGCAAACCACTAATGTTTGCCAAGTACTTTGAGATCATCTGATGAAAGGCTCTATAGAGCCACAATCTATTATTTCTTAGTCAGAAAAACACATTTGCTGAACAGGAAGAACAAAAGAATGAGCTGTGGGCCCCCAATAAGCATTCAACACAAGTTAATTTGCTTAGCAGCTGTATTTTGCTGAGACAGATTGCATATTTTCATTGTTAAAATAAAAATGTCCACTGGGCTTATATCCTTCGTGCTTTGCATTGCTGCCTCTTACATTCCAAGTCTAGTCTAGTGAACAAATTCAATTCCTTTAATAAATAAGAGATCCACTCGAATAATTTGCCTTTGTCCAGGCAAAAATTAATGAAGCCAGAAGACATACAAGGCTGCAGAATCTTCGCCCTCGTGGAAAAAAATAGTGGAAATCTGGCACCTAGCAAGGCAGGCAGTATGTGTGAATCATGGCTGCCTGCCGACGCGCCTGATTCAGAGTAAGGCAATAAGAACAATAATGCTGCGCTACACCAACTAACCTTCAAGCTTAGTCACAGTTTCACACAGCTAATGAGCAGAGGGAGCAATGAATCTTCGATTTATGGTGTTCTGTTCCGATAGATTTAGCCTGAAGACAACAGCAGCACAGCAGCATTGCCTTGCATCTCTAACGACTTATCTTGTCTCTAGGTTCTTTTTTTTCCCCCCTTGCCCTTCCCTACATTGGTCAGGTTTTCTTAAATCATTATTGAATTTTTAAAACCCTGGTGGGTAAATTCTTATCATCAGCTCCTACAGTAAAAAAAAGGAGTAATACCCATGAATCTGCCAAATTTTACCTCTCATTGTTTTTCTCATCTCCCTGCCTCTCCCACATCAGGCTGTTTACAGAGAATTATCAGGGCTGTTGTGCAATACTCTGCCTATGCAAGAGAAGATGCTTTGACTCCAAACCCCTGCTTTCATGCACACTTCTTTTGTAAATTGCCTTCTGTTTTATTTTTAGCCCGGAGGTGAATCATTCAGGAAAATCTGATAAAATCCATTTAACCACAGTTAAACTATCAAAAGCCGAGTGAGTCCTAGTTAACTTTTAAGAAGTTTACATGTGCTTATTTGAGCTCACATGATTAAAGTGAGTGCGTGTTTATTTTAACTCTAACAGAGTGGCTTTGGACTTAGAACCCGTGGAGAATCAGGCCCGTAAACATACTCAGCGTTACTGTAAGGAGACATAAAGAAGGCAGAATTGGGGGAAAAAACGACACAAACAAAACATTTCTTTGGGAAATAGCAGAGGAAAAATGTGCTACATTGACATCAGCAGCTCAAATGAAGGGAGGGGGTTGCTTCCTTTGGAAAAGAATTGGGTTTATTTTGAGGACAGTAGTAGTGAGGTGGCAATGCCAATGCCCATAGCACAGGAGAAGCACAGTCTCAGCCTTGAGCCCAAATGTGTGGAGAGCAGGTAGCCTGCGCCGGGTGAACTTCACGGTCCACGAGAGACGAGGAGGATGGCAGTGGTGGGGACAGGAAGGAAGAAAACCGTCACCACCTATCTCCATCTGCTTTCACCGCTGTTAGGTAGATAAATGAGCCAGGCTCTTCTTGGGAAACACCTGATGTGCTGCAAAGTGGAAGGGATACAGGCTGCTGAGATACAGATATCTGCCCTGCAGGTGCACAGTGCACATCTGACAGGTGCCAGGCTCCAGGTTGTTCTGACCCCTTTTCCAAGAGGCAGACAAAGCCACAGATCCCATTTTTGTGAATTTATTATTTTTTGTAAAAAGAATATTAGAAAGTCCCGTGCTATTGACAGCTAGCATCTGCAGAAGAAAGTTGTGCAAAGGATGCTCTGCATACTGGATGTGACCCACCAGACAATTCTGTCCGGCCTCCACCCACGTATAACATTTATATATAGCCTGAGAATAAACTCTTTTTTATAATCCTGCCACAAGCTGTCAAGCAGGGCAGCCCTAGACTAGATTTTGCTGCTGTTGTAGAAAAGGAAGAGCATGTCTCATTTTATTAAAATACTAGAACAAGCCTGCCATATCATAAAAATTTAAATATAGTACAGAGTAATACCTTACATAAAACACTGCCCTGAGCTGGCTTGTATTCACAGCATCCCAAACATACTGTAGTCCCTGAATAAGCCATGGACTAATAAAGAGATCTGACGCTGACGTTTTAGACACACAAATGCACCCCTTCCCCTCCAAGTCTGCATGCAGAAGCTAAACAAAGTGGCCATTTTCTGTGTCATTAAACAGTATACCCACCTACCCACAACAATCTCTCATTCCACTCAGTTCTCACTTGCAAGCCTAATTGAATTAAATGCATTTTTCAGAGATGCTCAAGGGAATTCTGTGCCCTTCGAAAATCAGTGGGACTCAGCTTCACCCACCATCTGTGCTTCTGAATAACCTCTTCCAAACTTCCATGTGGGGAGGAGCGGTACCTGCAAATACCTGGGATGTGTAAGAGACTTCCCACGGCATTGCCAGTGCCTTGCATTCTGTGCTTTTCCAGTGCTGCCGTATTTGAAAGGGGAAGACCCTTGCCACACCGCCCAGTCTGTGGGTTGGTGCTCTCAAAGACTTTGAGTTGCGTTGGTCCCTCATGCTGAAGCAGCTGTTCGAGGTCCCTGTGGGATAGCGTGGAAGCAATGTCCTGCCTGTGGTGCCATGCAGGCATGGGTGTGCTCTGGAGTGCTGCTCCATTTTAATGTCAGACCAGGCAGCACTCGGGAAGCTGACTGGAGGCACCTGGTCCATGGCCCCTTTGGGGAGCTCCAGATCTGTCTCAGTGCAGCAACCTGAGTAGCTCCAGAGACGTTAATATCCTCAAGCCAACTGCAGTCTGTTTGTTGCCTTCCTATCTTTTCTCCACAAACATCACCATCTCTCTCCCTGCCTTTAAGCTAACTACAAATATTTTGACAGAACTGGGCTAGGAAGCAATTACGCTTGCAGTTACACTGGCACGTCAATGGGGACAGCAACCTCTTGGCCTGACACAGCAGCAGCCACAACACTGTACGTGACTTCAGCCTTCAGTTTTTATTCCTATTCCTTCTCCAATTACTGTATATCTCTACAGTCTTTAACAGCAGTGGCAGAAAATCTCTTGGTCTGCCCACATGACATGGTCATCACATGAACCTCAGAGCTGAACCCTCAAATATGAACTTCCAAGTTATATTGGCCGTGCAGTCTTGAATCCAGAATCCCATCACAGCACATACATGACCAGTCTGACGCTGGTAAAGGGCCATTTCAGCAGGTTGGGGTCTGCCTGGCTACACGACAGCTCTGCAGAAGAGGACCTGGCATCCTGGTGGATATCAAGTTAAACATAAATTAACTGTGTGCCCTTGCAGCAATGGAGACTAACCTTGTACTGGGTTGTACTGGCAAGAGCACAGTCAGCCAGCCCAAAGAAGGGATTATCTCCCTCTCCTCAGTGCCTGTGAGGCTGTGTCTGGGGTATAGGGTCCAGTCTGGAGCCCCCCAGGATAGGGGAGATATTGACAAACAGGTGAGAGAGCAGCAGACGAGCACCGAGACATCAGGGAGCTGGGACACTCAACACACAAGTACAGGATGAGGACCAAGGTTTTTTAGCATTCAAGAGAAAAGGCTCTGGAGGTGTTTAATTGCTGTCTTCCACAACCTAAATAGAAAAACAAAGCCTGTCTCCTCTCTGAGGTGCACAGCAAAGAGATGAGAGGCAACGGCCAGAAGCTGCAGTTAGAGGACAATTCAGACAGGATATAGGAAAAAAAGTAAAATCATAAGACTGTTTACACTATCCAGAGAATCTGTTCAATCTCCATCTGAGGAGATATTCAGAACTCAGCTGGGCAAGGTCTGGAGTAACCCAGAAGGTCAACTTTGAAGTTGACCTTGCTTTGAACAGGAGGTTGGACTAGGTGACCTCCAGAGGTCCCTTCCAACCTAAATTATTCTATGATTTTCTGGAAAAAGTTCAGATGCAGAAGTTATCTTAAAAGCACTTCTCTGAAAGGTTCAGCTGAAAATGCAGCAGCTCTCAGGAGGCTGTGGCAATCCTGATACGGTGGCTGGTATCCATAGCTGAATTCTCAGGGGAACAGCTCGTGGGACTGTGTGGCTGCAAAACAAGAGGCTCAGCCCTAGTTCAGCCCTGAATGCTGAATCCTATCACCCAGACTGATCCAACTCAATCCAAACAGTGCTCCCTCAGCTCTTCTCTAATGACAATAGGGTTTTTTTCTTTTAAGAGTTCAGTCTACAGGGCTATAACAACAGCGGTGCATCCCTCTGTCAAATTCACTTTTTAAAAACCATATAAAATGGAGTGGAGAGATTATGGAGGGATTCTCTGCACAAAAGCGGGACCAAAGTAAATCTGTTTCTATAGTGGGGCTGGGAGGGGAGATAAGGCTATTGCGGGGGGGGAAATAAAGAGATCCCAATTTTTTTTTAAAGGATCCATGGGTTACCTGGAAAGACCATCTCTGCTTTTCACCCCCCAGGCTCTGGAGATGGGTACTCGCTTCCTCAGGAGCTCTCATCCCTTGGCACCAGGAAGGGCCAAAGATTTTGGCCAGAAGAAGACTATCAGATAAGATGACCTTGGTCACATATCAGCCAAGGTCCCCTCAGCCACCCCCTGTTCTCTGCACTTTTTACTGACTATCCTTGATGCAGAGCTCACAGAAGTCAATGGCATGGCTCTTTTTTTGGGTGCCCAAGGCTTTGTCACTGCACAGAGGAGCCACATTCCACATGGATGGGGACAGGGACAGCCTCGTCCGGCTGCGTGCACACCGTGGGTGCAGCACAGCCCTCCACATGAGGCTCTCCGTAGTGCAGGAATGTCTTCACCTGCATTTATGCCTTTTGCAGTAAATACTTCCTGCCTTGATGTGAATTCACTGCTCCAAAAATAACTGTAATTACCCAAGAAGCAGAGGAGTCTATTTACAAGATTTAAAGGGGAAGAAGAAAGAAAATCTCTTAGAAGAAAACTTCCAACACCTGTGCCTCCAAATACAAAACTGAATTGAAAAGGGGCAGCTCGCTCCTCCAGGAGAGGCTCAGCCTGTTTGGAGAGGCATGAGCTTCTTGGTACTTTGCCCATTCCAACCGAAAGGAATTGCTCAAGTCAGATGGCAATAAATTATTACATGAAAACCACTTACTCCTCATGAGCAAACTATCTGAAGAGAGGAGGGGGCTCTGGCAATACTTGCATCTGTGAAAGTTTATAAATCATGCTGTACATAAGGAAAAAAGAAAGAAGGCATAAAAAAGGCATGGGTGTGCACACAAGACAGTACCAGAAAATAATAATTTAAAATAAGAAACTTGTTACAACAGCAGCAATGATTGCTGTCTGTCCAAGCTCTGAATAATTCAAAAGGTTCCTGCTTCACTTAATATCTCAGGGTATTTTCAGACCTGCCAGAAATTTCTGCTAGTAAATAATGCAGCTGTGGTATTCAAACACACACGATCCCCAATTAATACTGAAGATTTAACGCTGTTGATTTTGAAATAGGGGGAAGTCTGAAGAACACAAATTCCTCCTGAGCTGCCCGGGGTCTTCTGTCCTTCCCATTTTCACCTTTACCTTTGGGTGCTAAAATTGCTGGCCTCTCTTGCAGCTGCTATTTTCGCACAGGTAAAAAAAAAGCTAATACAGCTGATTAATTCAGTGTTAGCCTACAAAATAATTTAAAGCAGGATTCCAGAAAGGGGAAAAAAGTAAGGAAGAATAAAGGCGCATCAATGTGCAGCATATTGAGCTTTTTTTCCCTGCGCTGGGGGTTGTCTGCTGCGGTGCCCTGGTGCACAAGTACCCTGCAAGGAGCCGGGTGCTTTGGGCAGCGGGTACCTGGGAGCAGCAGTTCGTGGGAGAGGGTGGCTGCGGTCACATCCCAGCCCAAAGGGCTCTCAGCCATGGTCCTGATCCACCCACCTCCACTTGTAGGAAGATCAGTTCAGAGACACGAGGAGAAAATTTTAAACAATTACCAAAGCACGACTGCGACTTCCACAACACAACTCTGCATTCAACATTTGTCAACCTTGGTCCAAAACAAGAAACAAACCATCTAAAAGTCGCAAATAACCACCTTTGCAGGGAGACATTAAATAATGATGACATACAAGATGCAAGACAGCCCAGTAGTGAGAAGGAGAATACACATCACATACAGAGCGGAGGCAGGCTGAAGACTTTCATTTGAACCACTAAATTTTGAAGAAAATGCCTCCTGGATCCAAACTGCCTGTGAATCCAGCTCCTGCTTTACCTGAACTCAAAGCGAGGGGAATTCAAGTACAGCGCAGCAGGTCCAAGAGGGACTTGTAGGAGCCTCTCCAAATGCCCTCCTCCTGTTTTACTGATCATTTCTATTCCACCCCACAAATACTGCTACATTTACAGCTACAGAAAGAGAAGGATAGGCTGTTTCTCTGGTTGATATGGCAATTTTAGGAATATTCCTCTAGTCAGAGTGGAGATTCAGCTACTTCTCTGGAAATTAAACCAGAGTTGAGAAACAAGCCCAACCCAAGAGAGTCAGCAGTGACCTGGGAAATTAATTAGTAAAGACAAGGAAAGGCCTACTTTTATATGCAGTATCTGAGTTTTTCTTTAATCCAGACTTTATTTCATATGAATTTTCATCTAATACTATCTGAACATATTGCTGTCTGTTTGTGTTCATCACAGGGAAAGTGCGAACAAGTCACAGCCTTTGTACCATCCAAATGCAAACAGCAGTACTCTACATTTCAGCCCACACAGTCAGGAGCAGGGATACAGTGCTCATGTTCCAGGTTTTAAATCAACCAAATTTAAGGATTAGGGCGAGATCTGGAGATTCAGGTGGCTGCAGGAAAGCACCCAGCTCCTATAAGGACTCAGGCCAGCTGGGCTCTGTCCTCCAGGTGCTGGTTTCCAGCCTGTGGTGGTATCAGGTGGATGTCCTCTTATTACTGGTCCCCTGGGAGACCAGCATCTCTGATTTCAAGGCATTTAGTCCAACTTTTCTAGCCCTGGACTTTTAAAATATTTTGTTTATCTTGCTGCTGTGGTTCCTATTGTTCCTAAACTGTTTTTTCTTATTAAATTACAGAGGTTTTGAGTTGGAATAAACCTTCCTTTCCAAATGCATCCGCTAGCGATTGGCTGGCTGCAGGGGAGACAGCAAGGGCGAGGGGGAGGGAAAGCAGAGGAGAATTACAAGGTTTCAGATTCCTGTAAACAGAGAAACATTTTTCCAGTCATCACTCCGAGCCCAGTGGAAATAGGGCTTCAGTTTTCTCTAGTTAACGCTGGGGATCCGGTGGCAATGCTGTTGACATGCCTCCTTTTTCTCTAGCAGTTGCGGGATGCTGCTCAGTCTACAGCTGATCAACCAGCTCCCATGCTGGCAGGCGTTGCCGCCGCATCCTTCTTCGTTTTCCAAGTGTGTCCTACTTGCAGCCCAGGAGCAGGTGCCTGCGCTCCGGGACCGGGGGGAGCCCTGCAAACGCGCCCGCTCTCCTCAGATCCTGGCTCTGAACTCCACCGTGCGCTGCCGCAGCTCCAAAGGGGCTCTGAGGAATGCAGCTGAACTGCCTTAAAGGGCAGTGTAAACTTCCCCAAATCCATCCCCTTCCACTCTGCATAATCCCAGCAACCCTTGGCTCTGCCCACAGCCGTTGTTTCTTGGCTGAACTGTACGGGGTGTGGGGTCTAGGTTAGGCAGCATCTTCGTGTTCTGTGTAAATGCAGCACCTAGAGCACACGCGGTTGCACTCCACGAGTATTTATTTAGCAACCACCACAGCGCAAACACACAGTAAGTTGTAGCTGAGCTGCCCTCCCCAGACTTACACATCTCTTTCCATCAATGTCAATATTTTTCCAGCGTGGTCATGCTAACGCTGTTCATTTCAGATGAATATCCTCTGACTTGCCAGTGGCGATACCCTCAGTGGTTTCCCATCGAGCACTAAACCAACTCAATTCGGATCCGTCTGCAAAAGTTGATCAACAGCCTGTGCACAGGCATGAGTTTTCCAAACATCACTAAACACCTCCCCATGAGGAGCTGAGTATAAAAGAACACTATAAAAGATTAAGAGAGAAAAAACACAATGTGTAGACATTTGCTTGGACACGTGCAGTAATAATATTAATTTAAATCTTTTGCATATTGTTAACACTTGAGTTTACAATCCATACGTGTACCATTCATAAATACTGCACGTTCCTAAAAGGGCGAGGAATTATAGCGCTGCATTTGCTGACAGTGCCAGCCCAGACATTTAGCAGGAAGGAGTCTTGTGGTTAAAGCTCCTGTCTGGGCACCAGGAGAGGTTGGGTTTATCCTTGGCTCTCCTACAGGCTTCCTATGTCACCTTGCTGAAATGACTTTGCTCGGTTCCCTCAGCCATGAAGCCAGCTATGGTCAGGTGAAGTTCAGACCAGAAAGTCACCCCGGGACCAGCAAAGGACAGGTGCTACGGAAGTGATCTTGCATGTGTGCACATATAGATAGATAGATATATATATTTAGGAGCCGCACAAATGGCTTGCTAGAAGGGGATGCAAGCATTCGAGTCACTTCCTAGGACCCTCTCTTTGTTATGTGGCTTTGCATACCGCGTGATTACATTTCCTCGCTGTCGCTGTGGGCGCAGCTCGCCAGACGCACCCAGGGCAAACAGCAGTCTCTCCAAAACTATTCCTGATGCACCTGTCAAAGATTACAATTAATTCATGACTATTTGATGGCTTATGCTAAATGAGATTGGCTCCAGTCCAGTTTCCATTGGGCAAGCGTCTCCATCTCAGGAACACCGTGACATTTGGCATTTACTGTCCCCTTGGCTGGCACTCCTACCCAGGGCCACGTATGGCATGCGTCAGGGGAACAGACTCGCTTTTCAGTCCCTAACCTGCATTGAGGTAGGACAGTATAGAGGAGTCTTTTGTTGTTATTCATGTCTTGAAGACAGATGGAAGAGGTTTTGTTTTGCAGCAAGCAGTTAATACAGCACCTCTCACCATGGCAAAATCCTCTTCGTGCTCTATCTGACAATTCCCAAACCAGTCTCCTCCTGATACAAGGTGTTTGTTCACAAAAAACTAAACCGTGGGCTCGCCCGCAATGCTTAGATTAGCACGATATGATTCAGTAATTTCCTTTGTTGAAATCTCCCTCTCCCTGTCAGCACATTCACTCAAATATTGTTTCAAGCCTAGTCCTTGTGCGAGGTTGCTGCCTCTGTCCCCCCGCTCCACACCGAGCCACAGAAAACAAGGCGGATAGCAGCATTCCTGTGCCAAGTAGCATTATGTTCCCGAGCTCTCCCGATAGCCATGGCAACGTGGCGTTCAAACAGCTGACTACCTCCAGCCCTCTCCAGCTCCTCTTGCTCCCTCACCGATGGGCTTTTGGGGTGATGGTGCCACCCGGATGCCCATGCCCGTCGGCGCATCCCGCTGCCCCACGCCTCGTGCCCTGGGAGGCTTTATTTTCTTCTGTGCAATGAAGGTTAAAGGCCACGTTGCCAAAGCCACATTTATTCCTTGTACCGGGTCAGCCCGCTTTGCTGATACAATGGTTAAGCAATGAGGAGATGAACTGTTTGCTCTGTCCCAAGGAGATGATCTCATCTGGGACAGACTTTGCTTTTGTGCCACGGCGAGAGCGCGGGGAGCCCCAGCGTGGTGCGTTCTGCGGAGCGAGGCGGTGCGGAGCGGGGCCCTGGCTCCCGCAGAGCCACCTGTCCCCAGGGCTTCAGGCAGGGGACTGTGTGTTTCGGCCCAGTGGCCGGGAGCAGGGAGGGTGAGAGAGAGAAAAAGCAAGCGCAGAGTTGTGTGCGTACGGTCCTGGGGTCACTCAGGAGGAGGAACAGGCAGGGCGAAATACAGAGATGAGACAAGGAAAAGTAAATGTCTGCAAAAGAGCTCAGCCAAAGTTGCCATTCCACTGGCAGCGAGGCCCCGGATACCCCAGGCTGTGCTGCTGCAGATGGCAGAGGGTGGCCGGCGTGTTGGCTGGACCAAAATGTCCCTGCCATCACTTCTCCACCATTTGGGCAGCCAAATGAAGAAGTGGGGCTGAAAGCCCGGCTCACTGGGTGGTGCAGGATGCATTGGATGTCTGCGGGGCCAAGATGTTACCCAAGAGCCTTTCCCTATTGTAATGCTGCAGATCCACTGCCCAGCACGAAGCCTGCAGGTGTCCTGTGCTGACCCAAACACAGCCCAGTGGCCACCTGCGGTCCTTGCCAGGCTTCGAGTAATCACTGGAGCAGCAGGATGAGACTGGATCATTGCTTCATCTCTGGACATAGTCACACTAAGGGGGTCAGAGCTAGCCCAGGTGCACTCAGTCCTGCCAGCTGTACCTTGCATACCTCCATGGACTTACCCACGGGCTCAGAGGAGGACCTACCACTGCCATCCTTCCGTGAAGACAGCAGGCACAGGGTTTCTTTCCTTGGCTCTAACCTGTCACCCAGCACTAGGGAAATTCCATCTGATCTGAGAGTCACAGAGGTTTGGGAGGTAAATCCCAGATTCTACCCTTGTAGAAAAGCAGTCGCTTTAAACCCAAAAGCCGTGCTGCGAGGCACCTTCAGCCTGTCCCCAGCACCCTGGCACGGTGGGTCCCCTCTCTCCCAAAGGACAAGGACTTTCTCGGTGACGCTCTGCAGAGCGGGGTGCACCGCCTGGGCAGGGTCTTTCCAGCACCTGCAAAACTGAAGCTGGGCTCTCTCTCCTGATCAAAACCTGCCTCCTACACCCCACATCCCTGAAATCAAACCGTTCTAGAGCAATGCGTCAGCGCCCAGCCAGTGGGAGTGAAATGCCAAATTTTTAGCAGATTGGAGTTTATTTTTAAGCAGTGTGAAAAAAAACTCCACCCAAAACAAAGCAGCCTCCCTGACACACACACAGAGAGGAATGAAATCAGTATGGAGAAACAACAAGCCCAGCACAACAGCCAGACCTCAGCACCGGACGCCGCTGGCTGCCCAGGCACCATCCCAGCCTGCCCCAGACACCTATTTGTGAAATTCCTTGAGGAAGAGCGTGGAGGAGATGGCCAGACAGCTGCCAGGGAGGCGAGACACCTGCATCGGGATCTCAGTAAATAGGAAAACAGGGAGAGGAAATGTGGGAAATGCTTTCATTCAGCGGGCACACAGAAAGGCAAGCGCCGGGGGACCGCACTCACAGCTGTCCGGGTTTCCAGCATCCCTCCTGCTTTGCACCAACCACGAGCCCACTTGCATCCCAGCCCCTTCCCCACCCCACGCACCAGCTACGCTCAACTCCCCCAAATCCTCCCCATGTTGGGGGCACCGGGGGCACTCAGCACCACACCAGCTCAAGCCCAATGTGTTGGGGTCTCTCACCCTATTCCCTGCCCTGAGGTAACAGCGTATGCCCACTGAGCATTTAACCGGCAACCACTCCAGGTGGGTCCTATTTCGGCTCCCCCCCAGCGGAGCAATGCCAGGTGAAGCGCCGGGCTGCCGAGCAGTGCCGTGGTGCTCACCCCAGCCACAGAGAGGAGAGAGCCAATGCTGCCGGCACAGGGCGAGCAAGAGCTGAGGGTGGAGGTCTGGCAGGAGTAGGGGCACGGCAGGAAGGAGAAGCTGAGATGAGATCTGATCCCCAGCCTTTCTCTGGCAGGGCACGCTGGCCACGCACAAAGGGGCCCATTCTCCCCCGGTGCTGCACTGCAGTGACAGATGTGTCGGTACAGCCGATCCCTGTCCCTCCTGAGACAGAAAGCTTCAGCCACAGGTGGCCAAGGCAGCTCTTCCAACCTCATCCACCACGTCAAGGTCTACCCAGGACCCCCGGGTGCCTCCTTCCTCCAGCACAAGCTAAAAGGAGTTTTGCTGGGGCTCTCGCGGTTTTGCTGTACTGCAAAAGAGCAGAGGAAGCCTCTGCTGCAATGAGGTGGGGCTGCAGACTGGGGGCAGCGGGAGGGGAATTGGTGGCTCTTCTGTACCAGCTCACACTGGAGGCTTTCCTGCTGCCAGAGCGCAGGGGGTGAGTGCTGCCAGGCAGGATGCTGTGGAGAGTTCCCATCCCATGCCAGAGGCTCAGCCATCAAGCCCCACGGGCAAAGGGATGTCTGCTGGGACACGAGCTCTACAGGCTGCTGTTCGATACCTGGCGTGCACCGGGCTCATTTCCTCCTCAGTTCTGCAAGTACTGTAGTTACTCATTCGTTTTAAAAGTGGGATGATAGTATGTACTGGACCAAATTCTCCCTTCACCGAGGATTTGCCCTAATGCCTTCCTGTTCCATTACCCTCCTTGTGCCTCTGTGGGTGCTTCTAATTCAGCTTATATCAGGATAACCCAACCATATTTTAAAACAACGTTCCCAATATTTATAAAACATAAAACTCCCTTACCATGAGTCCACGCCACTATTCCCTGTATTTCCCTTTAAAGAGCAATCCATCCATACATGAATTTCAGAAAGGCAAATGCTTTATTAAATCATCCAGTCCATTTCTTTATGTTTTCTCTTCTGGGGTTGCCCATTTTCCCTTGGAAGCTCAAGACCATATGAGCTCAAGCTGGTCACAAATGGTGCTGCCAAAGGGGTAAGGCTGTCCACCACTCACGTCCACAACCAAGTGGTACTCATCTAGATGACGAGGATCTCTTCCTCAGTCAAAGAACTCAGATATTTGCCAAGGTGAACTCTACCTGTTTCAATCTGCTACAGTTAACACTGTAATAACACAGCGTGCTGAACACCTGGAAGGATGGGAGGATGTTTAAATGAGAAGCCTCCAAAGATGACTGCCCCTTTACACAGCCAGAGCCTGGTAAGGAAGGCTTGTCCTGCAAGTCTTGCTTGAACTCTTCACTGGGAACAGCGAGGAGGAGCAGCTAAGCCACAGGCAAGTCAAGCCTAGAGGCAAATACCTCCATCAGGAAAAGAGGAATAAATGTGTCTGGAAGTAGCAGGACAGAGGGTGCAGGCTGTACCACTTCTGGCTGCCTCCTCATCCTCCCTTCCATGGAGAAACCCTCAGAGAGATCTCACACCACACACAGGGCCAGGAACATTTCTACAGGCCTGCAGATGCCTACAGGAGCAAAATCAGCGGTGCAAAGAGGACACAACTAACCTCCTCATTAAGCTCCTGCGTTGTGCTACTGAGGCACATAAAGAGCCACCAACGTCACATCCCAGCCGCATGCAAAGCTGTCTCCCTGCTGCATAAATCATGCATAGCCACATCATCTGTTATAGATGCACAAAGCTGTAATCGCTAATTATGCCGAGGAGTATACCATTACCTACGGGATACGACTGGTAGAGGCTGCAGTTAGCAACACACACATATGGCATATGTTTCTACATTTACTATTACAGCTCTTGTTTTCGCCTCCTTTAGTATGCGGTACTCTATACATCTGGAAGAGGGTGCTGGGACTTTCCATTAAATTGACACCAATGACTTCTGCTTTATCACTCTAGAAAGGAACCACAGCACCAAAAGGGCCCATGCAAGACCCCAGATGAGTAAGTCCCAGATGTCTTATTACACACAGGATTTTCATTGACTATTTCCAACTTGGAAAGCAACTTAGGAAGCTAAAATGATACCCTGTCTGCTGATATTTTGTGACATATACTACCCAAGCACATAACTACTGTGAGGAGACCAGAACTTGCATTTCATGGACTCCTAAAGCATTTTTAAATAAAGTTCAGATTGAGGTCCATGTAAGTGCACAGGACAGAAGCAGTGTACGTCCCTCCTGCACAGCAGCACAAATGCCAAGCGATGGGTGTACTGGCAACACCAGCAATATAACCAGCTGTAGCTGGGATCCAGTTTGAAACCTGTAAAGCTATTTAAAAGCTGTGATAAATGGCAGCAAGGTCCAGTGTGGACTTACGTTCTCCCATACATACCTGGAGGCACACATGTGCTCCACCTTTAAATATCATGGGAAAAATATCTCAGGTTGAATAGCTTCCCCTTGTAGCAGAATTTGCTTTAATGCTTGTCCCCGGCATCATTCACACCCTGTTGACACTGGTTTCTAGGCTATTGGTAGTACCTGTGCTGTGCTATAACAAATGTTGTATAATGCACCAGGAGTCTGCTACTCTCTCCTGTATGTTCATTCACCTGGAAAGTTCATTACAAAGGCAAGCGATAAAGCAAAGACAGTACTTCCAGATTCAAACCCAAAAGCTCAAAACAATCAGGAAAGAGAAAGAAGTTATGTTTAGACAAATAGCTCAATCTGCTGTCAAACTCCCCAAAGTGCCTCGCCACATCTCACCTCTAGTGTGCTTAAACTCTGGGATCCAGCACTTGTGAATGCTCCTCGCATTTCACAGCACACCCCATGGGCCTTCGAGGTGGCCGGGACTGAAGTCCCAGGCTGAACAATCCCCTAATCATTCCCTGTCCACATGAAAGTCAGTCCCACACAAACCACTTAATCCTGAAATACCTCCCGTCTACCCTTATAAATGATCCAAACCCCCCATTTCACATTCAGAGCTCCGCTGCTCCTTTTCAGATTGCTCAGTTCTGGCTTTGCGGCTACTCAGTTATTTTCCCCTCATCCACCTATTTAAAGCAGAACCCAAGAATGCAAAGCTCTTCCTCTTCCAAAACTATAGGCAGAGCTATACATCTCTGATGTCCGTTTGCTGCTCGCTGTTCTCATTACACTGACATATAAATCTCTGGAGAGTTACAGGTGCTGGCTGTCCTCAGACACTTCCCAGGGCGCAAAACAAAGGGACGGTATGTCCCTGATACCAATATATTGCCTGTGAACTTTGAAAGCAGCATTAAAAAAAAATGAGTCTAAAGCGTATCACCAGGAATAGAACGGCAGGATGCGTTTTATATGGGTGTAGTTGAAAAGTCTTCAGCGCTAATGGCTTGGAGTGGTTAGGGAAGCTGACAGACTACAAAAGATGTGACTTTTTTTTTTCTTCCTTCTCTATGGAGATGACGTGGATTGACTGGGCTTGGAGCTCACACAGGGCTGGCACTGGCACAACAAGTTGCCTGTTGCACGCATAACCCAAATGCCCCATGAGCTCTGTGGTGCATATGCAATTTTAGCGTACTTAAAAATAGAAAACAAGTTTGAAAGCTGTGTGATATAAGCCGTGACCCCCTCAAAAAGAAGCTGCAGGCTTCCCCGCGGCCCGTATGTGGCCAGAGGGCGAACTCTCAGAGGTGCAACCGGAAACAGGCAACCGTGAAGTAAGGGAGTTTGACCAGCTTTGTGCTCTTGAAGGGTCTCGGTGGCCTGAAAAACTTGAGTGGGCTTTGAGCTGTGGCAGCAGACAGCAATTCCCTGAGGGTCAGCTATGTGCAGCATGAGCAGGAGGGTTGAGGTAAGTCCAAAGGTGTGACCCCCAACTCTGAGCAAGGCGAGTGCTTGCTCGGCACTCTTTGGGCTGGTCAGCACAATCCGCACCGCTCTCGGTTTGTGCATGAAGTGGGGACACTGATAACATTGCACAGAAGTTCGAAAGGTTAACGTAACACTTGCGCAAGCTCTGGAAGTGCAGCACAGATCCTGCCAAGCCTCCTGTCTGCCTCCAAATTCTGCTTTGCCATCTTGTCCGTATTTTACATCCTGTAAGCGTAAGCAAAGGAAGCAAAATGGAAGGGGAGAAGCGGGCTTTTTTCTCCTCCCACTCCCCAAATTTTAAGGAAAAGCTCTAAAGTATGAAACCGCTGTTCCAGGAGACAGACAGACAAAGCAGAGCCCTCCTCAGACCAGTCCTACTCCTGGGGCAGGTACCCACAACCACGCGCGCATGCGAGCCTTGGCTGGCTCCCGCCAGCTGACCAGAAGCCCAAATCACAAACCCCGAGCGCCCAGCCGTGTCCTTTGTACGCGGTGCATTTGCTGCGATGCCGGCTGCGCGCTGCCAATGCGCAGAGCTGCCGCCTGTGCCATCCTGCAGCCTCCAGCGGCTGGTGGCCGGGGTGCAGCAGCCCTTCTGCATGCTGATTTATTAGCCTCACCCTCCAGTTCCCTCTGAGGTTGGGGGCGGCGGGACAGACTCGTTTGATGACCTGCCTTCAGGGCTGAGCAAATGAGATTCATTAGGATATGCAAAAAGCTGAGAGCAAAGCAAGCCTATCTTTCTGTCTGAGCATCTGAGCTCCGCTGATCTGATAAGAGCGTGTTGCTCCAACATGTCTGCAGAGGAAGATCTGAAGCTTTCTTCTTCCCATGCATTCCAAGATAGTCGTTGCAACTAATAGACAAATAGGTCAGAATAAATCACAGCCCCCTCATTTCCCCCAGCATGCGAGCCTGGATGGCTTAAGTCAAGTGTTAATAAGAAAGAAGGCTGCTGTAACAAGATGTCCTCATGCACTGCAAAGAATATGTAGCATAATAGCATCTTTCAAAGAAACCTTTTGCTAAAAGCTTGTCATTACCCAGACAGAAGAGACATCATTTGCATAGAGAAACAGAGGAAAAGCAGCTTGAATGAGGTGATCCAAAACCGGAGTCATCGAGTCACTGCATTGTTGTATAAAACAGTGCAGAAGTATATTTTGCTTAAGTTCAGCATTTTTAGAGCAGCACAATAGGCAAAGTGAAAACACTACACCTAGAGGGAGGGATTGGTTGGAGGAAAGCCAGCCTGTACTCTCTTACAGGACTGAAATACGGCCCTGCGGTGCGAGGGGGCAATGGGGAGGGAAGACCCATATTAGCGTGCGTGTTGATTATCAGCTCCCCACATGGTTTTTAGATGGAAACGCTGGGCTTGCCCCATGGAAAGTGGGAGGCAAAGGCTGGGGCAAGAGGGACACTGGAGCAGGCAGCAGGCAAACCTCGTGGCTTCTGCTGGCCCTGCTTACCCTAACCCCGCCAAGAGCAGTGCTGCTTAAATATTGATTATGGCTCCTTGGCTTTTTTGACAGTACATTTGGCCCCTTTGCTGGAGGCGTTCGAAAGAAAACAAAAGCCATTAGTGAGCACATATTACAAAAAGCAGCATGCTCTCTTAAACCAGGGCGGGGTGGGGGGGAGAACAAGAGCTGGAAAAATCTAAATTTAGCAGCCAGCACTTCTGCTGTTCGCTTCGGGCACGGCTCCCCAGCCCGTCGGCGGAGCAGGCTCCCTTCTGCATTTGCTCCTACCTAGTGAAGGATTTTTGGTAGCAACCATCACCATGGTATCACAGTGCCACTTCTGTTGAGCAATTTTGCCAACCCCTGTGGGTTTACTGAAACACTCCTGACATTTTAGGTGCGGTGAAGGGGCAGGTGGGTGGGAGGACTGTTTCTTAAAGCACCAGCTCCTGGAACCAAAGAAGGGCAAACGCAGCACTTCACCTTTTTCTTACAAGAACTGTATAGCCCTCTTGCAGAGGTTGCAGAGCAAAGCTCAAAAGCTCAGGAAATGCAGAGCATCCTCGTCTGAGGGGAGGAAGGAGGTTCTCACACTGTCCCCTTGATTTTTGGGGGAAGAAGGTCTGAGTCACAAGATTTGAGCTCCTGGAATCAGCTGTAGTGAGACAGTTTCACTTCCCGCCTCCGACTATCGCAATGTCCGGGTTGCAAACAGCGAGAGCAAACATTTTTAATACAATTTCCATGTTGATTTTTCAGCTATGGCTTTCTTAACGCCTGCCCCTCCTGGGCCTGTTCTGTTCTTTGCGTCTTTCCTGCTGCCCACTCCCCCGTGATGACAAACCGCGAAGCATTTCCCAAGAGTGAGAAATCCTCACAAGAATCATCTGTTGCAAGTCCTGTCTGACAAAACCGTGTCAGAGCTTTAGGGACTTTCTCTCTATTTTTAACTGAGCGCATCTTTCCCTGGCATTTCCCCCTGCTGGCTCCTGCATCCCTGCTATTACGGCGGCTATTGGAAGGGGAGCAGTGCTTGTGCAGGGATGTGGAAAAGCTGTTGTTCCCACCCAATTCCCTGCAAGGACTGCTATATAAGAGGTCCACGCAGGGCATCGCTGCTGCTGGTGCGCAGTGCTCCCTTTCCCTCTTTATTCCTCCCATGCAATCAGCATTTGTCATTTAGTCCCTTCTTATCATGGCCTTGCAGTATCACATCTTGGCTTGGTATTTAGTCTTCCAGAGGCTTGAAAGGGCAGCTTCTCCTTGAGTTTATCAGCTCATATGGGGGACACCGCTTGATGGTGTGCCAGCGAGCTTCTGTACGATGTCTTTTATGTCTCAATCAAGTCAGCGTGTCCGTTTAATTAAAGAGACGGTAATACAAAAGGCTCCTCTTGGATAAAATCTGGGGGAGAAAACGTGCTACCTGACTTGACGGGGAAGGAGGATGGATTCGCAAACCCAACGGAGCCCGATGAGAGCTGAGGGCAAGGTAGCGCGGGGCGGTTTAACAGAAGGGAAGGCAGCCGCTCTGCCAGCAGAAGCCCGTGAGCAGAGAACCATGGAGCACAAAATTAACACACTGGCTCATCAGGAAATGTTAATGTGGGCAAGATAGGGAATTGCTTCATATGGGCAAACAATCTGTGCAGAACGGATAAGCGTGATCAAAACCTGGTAGAAATCTGGGCACGTTTCTCCAAAATCTGCCCTCTACCCTCAGTTTGAGGCTCAAGACAGGAAACGCAAAGCCCTGATTAAGGTGTTAAATCCTTATGGCAAAAAAAACCCCAACAAAACATTTTGCTGAAATGAAACAAAATGAAAGCATCCAACAGTGCTTTTCAACAACTAAGCCGCTGCTACACAGATCCCAGGAGGTGAACCTCACAGCATGGAGTAAGTGGGTTTGGGTCGGACCTCCATGTCAATATGCGGTTGAGGAGCTGAACAAGCACAGAAGCTCCTTGAGTTTTGGTTGGGGTTTTTTGGTCATTAAATCCCCCAGCAACACTTGTGAAAGCAGGAACACTTGAGTGCCTGGACTTTGCCTAATCCTCATTTTGCCTTCCCTCTGCTTAGTTTGATTCTGCCAAACCATTCCCTCCTCTGAAGAAAGCTGAGCCATGTCCTTCAGCCATGCCACTGTCCTCTGGACTGGTGGGCCTTGGCAGGGGGAGCCTAGACTGGGTACAGGAGGGACACTGCTCCACAGGGCCGCCAGGGCCAGGGCTGAAGCAGCAGATCCTGCCCAAGGGCAGGGCTGACATCCTCACCATATTGCAGGAGTGAAGGTGACACCTGCCTTTTTTATGAAATAAAACACCTATCGGGGTTAAATAGTTTCCTAAAAACTTTGGGAAATCCCTCATTTTCATGAGTTGAATGTCCATGCCAAAATATTAAACATTTTAAAACTAAATAATTGTTTAAAGCAACATAGACTCATTATAACGACTTCCTTCTCTTCAGAACAGTCCTCCTAAACCCAAACATCCACTGCTAACGAACGCACTTCCACTACAAATGCCGGCTCCACTTTCGTCTGCTGATCTCTCCCAAAATTTAACCAGACACTTGTTCTCCCTGACCTCCATCATTCCCCAGTGCTCCCATATGCTGCCCCTAATGGAGAGCTGGGACCCGCTTCCCACCCGCTTCCCCCAGCCACCACCTCACCTCCTTACCCATCACAGCATGGAGCAGGGGCCATTCCCCCTTTGCAATGACAATAAGGGAAGCCAAGTCCACCTACAGGAAAACCAGATGCTGAATTTAGTGCCCTTGCATTTACAGTCCTACCTGGGAGGAGCAGGAGGTCCCGTGTTACCCATGTCTTACAGTCAAAGAGACTCTAATTTTGACGTCCCAGATGCTTTACATCCTGCGCAAAGCCTGTCTGGATAGGGCCACAGGCGAGGTAATGCATGCAGCACTTTTCAGGAAGAAGGCCAGAAGAACATTAAAAAGTAATTGAAAGGCCTGGGGGATCAGGGGAAGAAGAGGACAAGCTCAAAGAAACCAAGGAAAAAACCTGAGGCATGGCAGTGTGTGAGTGCACTTGTCTGAGAAGACCTAAAAAAAGGTCATTTTTAAGAAAATGAGGAAACGGCCTCTGAAAGGATTCTTTGAAACCGTAGCAATGGCAGGGAAACAGTAAATGGCAGGCTACAGACCCAACACTGTTACGAGGAGGGAGTTCACACAGAGGATACTTCTGCAGATCTACCACGGTGTTGCCTCTCAAGTCAAGGCTGCACAAACCACTACAAGGAAAGGTTGAATTGACACGTTACCAATACAAAAGTAACCCTAAAAATATTAAGAGCACATGGCTCCTTATGTAGTACTTATTTTATTAAACAAATGCTTCCTTTTCATCCAGAAAGGCTCCAGAATTACACAGATGGTTAAAACATATCTATAGTAGTGGTAGTAATTTAGAAATCTCTCTGGGGGAAAACAAGGTTTTAGCCTTTTTTTTTTCTTTTAAATGGCAGTGAGCTGGATTTTAAGGTGGCATGAGTTTATTTCTGTCGTGGCTGCCGCAGAGAAAGCTCCGTCACCCACAGATAATGCCAGATGGTGAGCTGTGCCCAAATCCATCAGGCAGAGGCCTCAAGAAGAGGTTCAAAGTATAACTGGGGATCGCATCTCTAGCGCACGGGGCTGCCAATGGAAACAAAACCAGAGCAGGTTGGATATAAGCACGGTAGCACGAATCCACGGGCTGCCACCGTGCTCCAAACAGCTCTGCAAGTGGCGGAGAAGCCTCTGACTAGCCTATGGGACAAAAGATGACACAGAGTAAGGAAACAACATGCGTTCAGCGGCACAGTTTTATCAAAAACCCTGTTAACTTATTGGTATATCATTAAGGGGGATGAATGGTTACATGGTTCAACAGAGCTGATAATCCTTTGCCTGCAGTGCAGTTGCAGAGGGTACACAATTTTCTGGAGATGGTGGAGGGGACTCTCGATGCACCATATGGTCTCTTCCAGCCCTTGCACTGCGCCGAGGCTCGTGCTCTCATGTGACACACCATTAGCGAGTCACATGCAGCAGAAAGCGGTTTTATGGCCAGATCCTGCTCTTAGAAGCTATGATGACTAAACTAGCTAATCAAATCAGCATAAATTTGCAAACACCGTTTTAGCAGCTGTGACCGTAAATATCATCAGCAGAATGTGAATAATCCCGAGCACAAGATGAGTTGAGTAATGGGTTCCCAATGGGCGTTGAAGCCATCAGTCCGCTGCCTGGCAACTCAGAGATGGGGGCGAGGGGGGGAGGTTTGATTATGATGAGCCTGAAACAGCAGATGCAGCTATCACGACAAAGCAGCTAGAGCACACGTACCAGAAAAAGAAAAAAAAAAAAAATTATTTACTGAGACAAATAATTGTGGTGGATGCCCTGTTCTCACCCTGCTGTCTCCCAAACGCAGGCACATGTGCATGTTCCATGTGGAGGGATGTGTTTCAGCATTCCCAAAGTGACTCATTTGGCGTTTTCCAGGGACCTGCAATAGGCTCCCCGCACACACGTACCATTTTGTCAACAAGCCATAAAAATAATCAGCCGAGGTGAAATTCACTGAGAATGCAGGCACCAAGGCTAAATTTGTTTTTAATTTGTGCCAGCTTCTGCTAATGGGAGCCAGGGTGCAGGACTCCCGGCACTAACAAAGGGGAGGGGAGGGAAAAGCTGCCGAAATTAACAGCACGCGGCAGTCTTAACCTCCCCTCTGGTGAGGACCGGCCATGCACGTGGTCCCAGAGCAGATGGAGCAGGCTGGAGTGGGCATGGCCAAAGCGGAAGGACTATCCCATGAACCCGTCTGCCAGGGGCCCCAGGGAGAAGGTGGCTGGAAGCACAGACAGCTTACCCCCTAGAAAAGCGCTTTAGTGAGGGAAACGGCTTTTGTGGCTCAGAAAAATGAATATATGTCCTTGCACCTGTCAGCATGAATTTGGCTCAGCCATATATATACATATATATATTTGCAAAAATACATGGGAAAAAGACCATGTCTCGGTCCTGATGGCTTTTGGTAGGCGGTTAAAAATGCTTGGCTATTATGGACCTGGCCTGATGATGACATCCCACCCCACTGTGAGGCAAAATCCAGAGTCTAGAGGGCAGGAGAAAGATTGTGTTGTATCTTGCATTGTGTAAAGGTAAGCCGTGTTTGCTGGAGTCATCAAAGTCTCATGAAGAAAAGGCCTAAGTGTGGGTATAGCCACATGACAGTCATTACTGCTCATGCCAATAACGTAACTTCTAGCTGAGCTTTAAAGCTGATCTGCGGTAGTGTAGAAACCAAAGTGAACAAGGAATGTGAGCATTTCCAAGTTTCCAAGGAGCTGGCAGCCCAACTTGAGCTTCACCTTGCTGCAACCAGGCATATTGCTTGGAATATCAAGTATGTAGATACCCTAGACTGCTAGTTTAAAGCTGCATACACACAAATCATGGTCACTACAAATTTCCTGCTTTGCTGTATTTCCTTAGTTATGGTAATTATTGTTATATTTAGCTTTCAAGCATTTCCAAAAGACTAAGCTGTGCCCAAGGACCAAGGGGCAACCTTTCTGAGCTCATAAATCAAGGGTTTTGAATATATAGACTTTCCTAAGTAACTGGCAGCCGTTGTGGACCCCACAGATTAACAGGATGGGTTCAGTGCTTAGCAAATGAAGATGAAAGCAGAAAAGGGGGGACGGGGGGGGAGAAGGGGGGGAATCCAAAGAAAATCTTCCCTGGCCAAGAAGGAAAAGGGTAAGTGACAGGATCTTGACATGCTCATGGAGAACATCAAAGACAGGGGTGGTGCCGGTCGCTGGTTCCTCAGATCACGGCAGTCTCAGTTTATGCCAGGAAAGCTTGTACGAGCACTGGCACTGTGCGCAGGGAGCGTCTCAGTAAATATGTGGAAACACCCATAATAAGAACAGGAAAATATCAGAAGCAAATGCAGGGGATCCCGCTGCCTCCCGTACCCGCACTTCAGGGGTGTCCCTCAGCAGCTTTCCCTAGAGAAGGTCTGCAGGTTGCATTTGGGGTTCTTTTTCACTTGTGTAACATTTTAAACAACCTCCTTTCTCCTAAATGGGAGGGTTTTCAGCAGTGTCCATCCACTGAAGCTACCTCAGCTGTTAGCTACACACTAACCTGAAACACTTCTGCAAGACAACTACATGCTGCTGTGACACGGGACGGGAATGAGAAGGTGGAGGGAAAAGAGCTGCATCACTTGGTGCAGAAAAGAACTGGGGAAAGTCAGAACTGGGGAAAACCTGGGCTCAAGTGGCAAAAATGGCAACAATATTTCTCCAGAGCATGGAGATAATTTGGAACAAAGAGGTGCGTTCAACACATTACACTCGGATGAGCCCGATCTGAAAATATACACCAAGATGTCAGCCCAAGACGGCGTACCCATCCTGAGCCAAACCTATCCCTAGTAACCAGTTTCTCCCTAAAAAACACACCCTAACTGGAAATCCAGTTACTAAAGCCAGGATGGAGAATTACTGGCAGAACCAGTACAAACTCTGGCATGCGGTTTAAAGCCTTTTTTTTCAAGGTCCAGAAAATTCCAGCTAGCTCTCTTCAGCATGTTTCACTGCAGCATCAGCCTCCGCATGCCTGCATTGTGGCTGGGGCCAGGGCCAGGAGGTGCCAGCTACTACAAAAGATTGTTCTTGTGCTATTCCTGGTTTGATCTGAAACAAAACGTACTGGAAATTTTGGAAGAACATCTGCTCCCATCAAGCATCCAGCCCAAGCCTCCCAGACCCACAAGCGCTGGGTAATTCAATGAGAAAGCGAGGGAACATCTCAATTTGTAGATGCAGAACTTTTGGCAGCGCTTGCTGCTCTTTGCTGCACACACAGAAAGCCAGTCCTTTGTGACCCTCTGCACACAACAAGCTCAGTTCTCGGGCTTTCAGGGGGAGCAGAAAAGAGCTGCCTTTCCCGTATACATTTTTTTCCCTAAGAGACAAAGATGAAGGACATGTTTCCCAATTCTAAGAATACTTACATCAATTTTAATTGATTAATGTGCTTGCTTGAGGAGGAACAAATGCGGTTATTTATTCCTGGTGCAACAGCACATCCCGACCACCTTCCACCCCAAGAGCTGCCACGGGGCCCACATGACAGGATCCTACCCAGACTGCGGCCATTGGGTTCGGGAGATAACAAAACCTTTCTTTGGCTCCCTGTGCCTTCAGGCAGGGCCTGACTTGGAGTGAGCCCACCCACAACAAGCAGCACGGCTGTGAGGAACAACCGGCCACAGCACCATGTGATATCTTCCCTTTCCAGGGCATTTCAGAAGCCAGCATCCTCGAGCAGCTCCTGCGCCGCAGCGGAAAGCCTGGGCTCCTCTCTGTTACTTCATCTGCCCAAGTAACTCCCCTTCGAGCCATCCCCTGCTCCAAGTCTGATGTCCAGCTGGAGAGTGCAGGGGCAATTTTTCCTGGGATTACAGCAGCCCCACACTGCCTGGGGTCTGGATATTGCCACATCGCTGCAGGGAGGTGGCATATAAAATACTCATTTGTAGTAAGAGCTTAGAGCTGAAATACAACAAGCAAAGCAAGAGAAAATCTATTGCTGCTTGTACTACAGCGTGTAAGCACTGAAAAATACAGACAGCATCTCAGTTATAGTTACAGTTCTGATATTTGCCGCACACTTGGGCCTGTAAGGCCGATATCACAGCCGGTCCTGTCTACGCAGATGGGGAATGAGCAGAGCAAACCTGGTCCATCTGCCCTACCCTTGGGAGCTGCGTCTGACAAGCAGTTTACAACCAGTGTTCAAAGATAAACCTAAATTAGGTGACAGTTTACCTCGAAATGCCATAAACCCTCACAGTTTAGGAAGTGGCTGCACCAGCCTCCTCGCAGCGGGCTGGGGATCTCCAAGAAGGGCAGTGGGCTGGGCTGAAGGCAGGACCAAGGTCACCAAGGGAAGGGGTTGGTGGGTCAGAGCCCCTCATTGCCCACATCGGACCTTCTGTGAGCTGATGGAGCAGGACAGCTTCCTCTGCTCTCTGCCTGCTGCTGTTGCCAGGGAGCACACAACAAGGGGGATTAATTCGGGATAAATCCCATTGCGAGAAAGAGGATGTGAAATGTTCCTGCAACATCCCAATTAGAGAGGTGCACGTAGCAAAGTTATCTGCTTCACACTCCATATTTTTACCCAGCAGCAGGAAAAAGGATTTCCTGTCTCTCAGTAAATCATCAGGGCTTCTTGCCTGGCTGCTTCAAGCACAGCTTTATTATCCCTTACACTAACTTCTGGGGGCACTGTTATTTTTTTGTAAGGGAAGCCCAGAGTTGGAAGCTCCATGATTTTTTTGGTTTTTTGTCATCTGGTCTGGTTTTGCTTCATTTTTTTTCCTGATAGGGGAACCAGTGACATTTCAAAATAGCACATTTGCTGTATGCTCACTCGGAAGAAATTAAGGTCCTGTCTATGCACTTTCCCTCATAAAATGCCTCCCAAGTTTGCAGCACTAAAAAGAATAAATCTGATTTCACAGAAGCACAAAGGCACAAATTACTGCAAAGCAAGGCCATGCAAAATAAAACCTACCATTAAATACAAGAGGCTGGAATCAGAGATCCCATCTCTGATTATATTCATTCCCCAAGAGAAGTTTTGCCCAAGTTAGAGCTGCTGGGTCACGTCCATTATTTTCTCATGCATGCCATTAAACCAAGCAGGCTCTCCAGTGCGACATCTTGAGCACATATGCGAAAGGCTTTGACATTACACACCCTCAGTCCTCACACACAGCGATATCTTCTCATGCCAGGTATAACTGCACAGCTGCGTGCACTGGGGTCGCCCACCTTAGAGCAGAGGTACGGAGATCTTGATGGTACCTGTCTGCCCCTCTGGCTGTGCCAGACACACCTGAGGCTGAAGGCAGCCCACGCTCCCGTCTCGCAGGCGCTGGGGTTTGGGTTTGGAGACCAGCACGGAGCCTCGCAGGTCTCACCACCACCGCCAGCCCCAGTGGTGCCGTGGGAGGGCCAGGACTCAGTGAGGCCAGGGAGTATGACAGTTATGCTTCACCCAGGTTAGAAACAATAGGAGTAAAACCAAGCTTGAACAGAAGCACGTCTCCACCCAAAGCAAAGCCATATGCAACTCGGCTCAGGAATGAGAACTATGCAGCCAGAGGTTTCCTCTAGTTATTGTTTTGGGTTTGGGCTGCAGCGCGCAGGGAGGGGAGGAACAAAAAACACAGAGGGTGCGGGAAAGAAGCTGAAAGCCAGGCACGGCCGCGGCAGCCTCAGCCCGACCTCGGGCCCCGGGTTCAGGACGCACGGCGAGAGGTGGTGGTGCTCCCTGCAGCTATTCTCTCGCCCTCTCCTGCTCCTCCCTGCCCCTGTATCCCAGCCGTACCAGTACAACAGTTTACGTGACACTGACGCCTGCGGGATGTGCTCGTGCGACATCGGTTTGATTTGCACACATTTTGCACGTTCACTAGAGAGCAGAGCAGACGTGACAATGCCTAAATAGGAACTGTATTAAAAAGAGCAAACTCCAACATAATTCTTTTTTCTCAGAAAGATGCACCCAAGAAGACCCCAAATATTCAGCTTTCCGTTTCAATTTAAAAGGTGCAACGTGAAGCCTGTTGTGTGCTGGGGGAGAGATTGTCCAGATTAGACTTAACATTTTTTTCAGCCCAATGTACAGGCACTCAGCACTACCCTGACTCCTTCCCAGACCTGCTGGGAATGCCAGGGCTGTGGAGCCATCAGTGGAGATTCATGGACGGTGACCTCTTAACTAACGACCTTCAAGCAAACTGTGCCTCGAATCAGAGGTAAGGGATTGCCCTGGCTGGCTTTCCTTTCCAGCATCGCCACTGGGCGCCCAGCAAACACAGCAGTATTTCACTGGGTGGAAAGCTAGCTCACCATGCTCCTCATTCCACATCCCAGGTTTTTTGGTGCAGGCAGTAGAGACTCTGGGAGCAGTGGTTTTGTAATTAAGCTGATTTTATTTCAAACTGCCAGGAAAGGGGTATTTTCACTTTCTCCCCACTCCTGTCCCTACCTTTGTCCTTCTGCTGGCATGAGCATCAGCCAAGCCAGGGAACTGATCCAGCTGGAAACTATCTGTTTGTCTTTTCGCTTTCTGCTGGGTTAGTTTTCAGAGGGATCGGATTCCTAATCTGGCAGATCACTCGAGAGCTGATTTTGGCACCAGGGAGAGCACATGACCCAGCAGCACGGACTTAGATCAGCTGAAACTGAGCATAAACCTACACCCGCAGAGAACACCCGCGGCCCACCCTGCACCCACCCGTGCAAAGATCCTCTGTCTGCAGGAGGAAAGAGGCTTTTTCCACGGTACTGTTCTCCTCCCAGAGGGGAACGGGCACGTTTTGGGTAGCGGTGAGACACCACCTCCCATCTCTACCTGCCCCACTTGCATGTCCCTTGACACTGCTCTGCTGCCCCTTCTCCTCAACTCTTTGATAAAGCCTAGGGCTCCACTCCAGCCTTCCGCTTGGATCAGTATATCTTTCTTTAAACAGTGCCATGCCGCTTCCCCAGGTAACTCCTGTCCTTATGGACGCTCATGTATTTACCAGCAGCCACAGACACGTGGAAGATGTGCGTGTGTGCATGCTCAGGGAACGCAAGCACAGTCCTAAAATATCACCGAAATACTCTGCTTTCCCCAGGCTGCAGAAATGGGCTGTATCTCTCTGAACCATTACTACTGAGCACACAGTGTTTCTATGGCTACACCTTCCCCGGCTTTCACTCCTGCTTTCAGCAACACATTCGCTTTGTCTGTCCGTCTGTCTGTCTGCCTCTCCCTCACGCGTACATGCGCCCGAACTAGACGTCTCTTCTTCCCTCACTCAGCCAACCCCTCTCCACTCCAAACATCACCTCCGCTCTTTCTCCCACGCACAGCCTCAACATTCAGAGTGGCTGTTTCTGGAGACCCAGCAGAAGAGGGGGCAAAGACTTGTGATCCAAATTGATTGCAAATGCCAGCGACCCCGCAGCCAGTCTCCTGAGCCTCCAAGCCTATTTACAGCAAAGGTGGAGCTGGTAGTGTTTATTGGAGATCTTTAGCGTTATTTACGGTGGCATGAAACCAAAGCAGCGTGCAAAGAGCAGGCAGACCCCTTCGTCCCCCAAGCCGCTCACAGGAGGCCGAAGAGCTGGCGTGCTGAGCCATAATAAAGGAGGAGATATCTCCCAGGGATGCTCTAACAAGAAGCCTCGTGCAGAGGGGGTCAGCAGCACCTTGCCCTCAAGGTGGACTTGTTTAGCAGTGTGAGATGAAGATATGGGTCAGATGTTGGGGAAATGCTAATGGCTGGGAGCAGCTCATGTCAAGCTGAATAAATCCCTTGCTCTCCATTCTGAAACACAATGGCACATGAATGACTAAGCAATTCTGATAACAATTCAATAGACAAATGTCAGCTTGCTTTGATTAAACATTACTTCTGGAGCTGTTTCAGGGCAGCTAAAGACATATCAGCCTGTCTCTCTCACTCCAGCCCTGCCAGCAGCCCAGATAGGGCAGAGAGATACTTATTTCACAACAACTATAACTGATTTTTTTCCAAAGCAATTGGAACTTCTGTAACGTCTGAACTAAGTCTAGATTTATGCAAGCACAGCTGGGGGGGGAAAAAAAAAGGCAAAACAGCCCCTCTCTATTTTAAGAAGCCAGTTTTATTGTCACTTCTGCCTTGCTACATCACAGTTATCCCTTAGCACAGGAGTAACACAGTCCAGTTTGGAGATATAGGTGGAACCAAGCCATGTAATTACCACATTTCCACATATATTCTTGCATATTTGCAGTACTGAAATAACACTCTCCTAGCGCAGGGTTAGTCCAGACAAACAGTTCAATTTAGAAATGTGGCTAAAACACGCAGCTAGGCTTTTATATGGTGCATTTTTAATTACGTCCATATCCATGCTGTAGTTTAGTCCTTTAAAAATGATAACTAGTCCTTTTATTTTTGCAGACGACATTTATGCGGGCGGCTTTTCCCAATTTGAGCCTTCTACCTTGCCAACCCCCAAATCCATTTTGAACGATGAAAAGAATAACCTCATCCGCACACATGGGCTCATACCCTTGTCTTCAGCCAGTTGTGAAATAAGCTGCTCAGCGCTGCATCTGTAATGGGGACTGCAGTGCAGATGGCAAAAGCATAGTCACAACTAGTGCTGTGCCTCCGCCAATAGAGGTGTATAATGCAAGCAGAGCAGCTCAAAGAAGCGTGACACACCAGCAGCGAGGAGGAGAAGAGAGGCTGGTACTCCTGAAGCATTTTCACCTTTCTATCTATAGAAGACGCTATCTGGGGTAACAATAACATGGAACGATGTCCGGAAGATCCTGAGTGAAATACTGTCTGCACTGCAGTCCACGAGAATGAGGATTTCACCCCGTGATCAATGCTAGGCTGTGTTTCAGTGCTGGTTATTGCTTCATAGTTGAGAGAACGCAAGGAGAAAAGAAAGCGAGCATCTCCCACCCCTCCGCCCCACTGATCCGTTGATCACTAAGAAGGAAGCTCATCCCTTGCAAATGTCCACAGCCACCACCTTTCCCAGGGGCCTCATTGCGGCATTTGACCATAGTCTAAAACAGTGAGTGATAATGTTATTTCTCTAGTTCCACTCTCAGGAAAGCCCCTTGGCTGCTTTTCTTTCTCCTGGGCTGAGAATGAGCATGTGGAAGCAATCTGCCCTTGTATACACACAATCCATGTCTACAAGTATAGGTTGGGTCTGTGCTACCTGGGTTATTGTGAACTGAAGCTATTTCTTTAGATGTGGTAACTGGCAGATGGTGCGTCCTACAGGCAGAGGTCCCAGAGGAGACATCTACACTGAGTACGCACAAAAAATTCAGAGGGATGATGACTGCACGTTTGTGTATAGGTGTGTATACATGTACATGCACAGCAAGAAACCAGAAGAGTCCCCCTTGTCCCCAGCTGCAAAGGGGAATTCTCAACTGATCTTTGCAGCTCCCATTTGATAGCACAAAGCCGCTTTGCAAAATCACCAGGTCGGCCCTTATAGCTTTGTTGGTTTCAATATTCTTTGAGAGTTTCCTCTGATGCCTGATTTGCTTTATTAGAGAAACCTACTCAAAGGGATTTGTGTGCATGCTCAGCTTGATTTGTGAACTCCAACAGGAGGGGCAGCCAGTAAAATTAATGAGGTTCTGGGCAAATGATTGCACATGCAGACCCACAGACATAAAGCATTAACTGACTGTCTAATTAACAAAGGCCACGTGCCCGATTAAGCATGCAAACGCTGCTGCTTATACACGCACATTGACACACATTAATGTCTCAGTGAAGATACATTTGCAAGTGTCTGTTTGGAACGATGATGAAGCATGCAGCCTGCTTCCATAAACACTTTTCAGTATGCAGAAAATATATACATGAAATAATCTGCTGCCCGTTTTCTGTAATGAGCACGAATTCTTTCTGGAAAGTAACACAGCAGGTCTCCAGGCTCATGCGGGCAGTGCTTTAAAATCAGCTTCTAGAAGGGGGCAAACGAAGGACAAAGAGGCCTTGAAAAAAAAGTTTTAACTCCATTTCAGTCATCTTGTCGTTGCAAGTGAAGGGCTGCTTGTCGTTGCACTAGGTGATAAGAGGTCAGGGGCATACGGTCCTATTCCTAACTCTGCTATGTTCTTATCGCCTAACACTCACCCTCTGGGTCTTCATCTCCTTCCTGATTAAAGCTCTTTTTTTTTTTTTTTTTTTTTAATTCACAGCCATAAAATTAAAAAAAAAGAGAAAAAAATTCTAAAACGTCCAACAAAGCAAGAGCTAGAAACAGTGATATTTCTCTTGGAGGTGGTGGTTATAGTACAAGATACCCATTCTGTATCAGTCCACGTAACTCAATTAACTGTGCTGCCAGATCACATCATTTTCGGATACAGATATGATCACTCAGCTGGGGAGGCCAGGAAGGCAAAACCCTGGCAAGCTAGGAGCAGTCGCTGGGTGCCAGGGAAGACATTTTCGGCAGCAGCTGCAGGCCCACACCTGTCCTTCAGCAGGGCCACCGCAGTAGCCGACGGGCAGAGGGTATTCCTGAGAGCGCTATGAAGGATCCTGCACTGCATGAAACAAGGAGGCAATTTGAACTCACCTCTGAGCTTTGAACGGCCAAATCCTGCCCTCTTCTCCTCTCTGTGCACCTCTGCTATCTGCCGCGGGAATTGCACAGAAGGCATCTGAGCCTTCACTTTGCATTTGCTTGTGGCTGGTGGGTTCCCTGAACTGAAGCTCAGGGTTTCCCTCAAGCCCGTGACTCAGCCCAACTCCCCCCTAAATGCTCAGAAACTCAGTTTCTCCAAGGAGCCAGGGAGGCCAAGGAGGGTGTTAGGAAAACTAGTTAAGTCTGCGGTGTGTTTCCTGCTGCTGGAAGGTCTCCAAAGACATTTCAGGTGCTGATGAGACCTTCCAGCACATCCATTTAGAGTCTGCAGTTTCCCTTCCTTCCTGCATTATTTACCGTACAATCCCACGCTGCTGAAAGGATTGTTGCAAGCTATTTTCTGAATCATCCTTCCCTCTCTGTGCTGTTTCATGTAATAATCGCTCCAAAAATCTATTTTGGGAGAGACATTTTGCAGCAGAGGGTTGTTTTGTTTGTTTTCTCCCACTGTTTTCTTGCAGACAAAGAAAGTTGTTTCGTTTATGGGAAGCTGCTGACAAGGATGGGGTTACAGATGCTGTGTCCTGACAGTCACGCCTCGCTCAGCTGTCCTCTCCGGAGCAGGGACGCAGAGGCTCAGAATGGCAAGTGCAAGGCTGTGCCCATTAATTTGTTGCTGCAGAGTCGCTCCTGATTATCAGAGCTGCAGGCAAGGGTTTGTTTTCAGAGTTGCTTGGGGATGGCAGGTCATATTGATTTCTCGGAGCAAGGTCCCTGATAAAGGTTTGGGAAGCTGAATTATTCCTATACTATCCAGAGCAGCTTGGCAGTCTGACTATTAAAGGAAAAAAGAGCGTGGACTTTGCAAGCAGCTGCGTTAGAGAATGGGGGAAAAAAATTAAAAATAAAACAAGGGGTATATTTTGAGCTGACCAAATTTGAAAATGTTTTTTTCAGAGACACCAAGAAATCCTGAGTCTTTATACCTCAGACCTCATCCTGAAACAGAAGACACATTTTGTATCGGGGAGACTACATTTAATTTGCTACCTGAACTCAAAGCTTCTCAACCACCCAACATTTATATTAGCTTATTATTTCAAATTTAGCTGCCCTGCTCTTATCCCAAGAGCATCTGACTGGGAAGCGATTGCACTTCCACACCATACGTTCAAAGCCCGAGTGCTTCGCTTGCTTCAGCAGTTTTTGGCAAAGTTCAGTGCAGTTCTCAGCTTTGAAGGATAATTGCCCAACTACAGCAGTGACTCTGGTCTCCAAAGGCCAAAAGGAGAAAGAGCAAGGAGGGAGGTGGGAGGACAGCTGAGGATAGCACTTTTCAGATGTGGGATACAATTATTTCTTTTTTGGAGGTCTATTTCTGGATACTGCTGGAGAACTGGACAGCTAAAACAAGAAAGCAAATCTAAAATGAAAGATCACATTAGGAAGCACACACACCCAGACACCAGGGCAGGCAAGAGCTGGGGGACCTGTGTAATCAGAGCTATAATGATTCCATAATTTCACATCCAAACATAATTAGTTGAGGTACGTTCTTTGACAGCCAGAGATTTGCAAAATTAGGGTCAAGCAGGTTCATTTTTTTAATTGCTCTCATTTCCCCCCTCTGTGTTGTTTCTTGTCACTTTATAGACTCCTCCCTGGGCCAAATTCATCCCTGGGGTAACCCCTTTTTAAAAAAACCTCCGTGAATTTGATCCTTTGTAGCCTGGAAGCATGAAAACATGGCAGCAGACAGCTTTCTGCTTGCTTGACTGGCCTGTCATGTGTCTCAGGACATCTGAAGGACTTTGTGTCCGGCTTGCCAGCCATAAGAACCCAATTCCCTGGAAAAAAAATAAATAAAAAAAAAAAAAAATCAAACCGTAGGCTGCTCCCTGCTTCATACATTATTGCTGTCAACTGCAGCAACAGCAGATAGGTGGAAACCAGTCTGCCCAATTCCAGCGAGATTAGTGTCCACAGTTTCAGATGGCAGCAGAATATGCAAGGGGTGATTTAAATATGCAGCCAGATTTCATTAACTAGTTTGACTCCACCTAGCTGAACAAGCCAGGATGAAAAGCCCTCTGTGTTCAGACATCCTGTAGAACAGTCTCTCTCAAAGATGACGCTCCCTCGGTTTAGGCACATCAGACGTTTGAATTGTTTATACGTTTGCTCACACAGTACTTACTCCCTGACCCTCACTTATCCGAAGCAGAACTGTATCATCCACAGCCTATCAATAGACTTAACATTCCCATGATTGCCCAAAACACGCGTCCCTGGCACTTATTCTACCCCTGGGAAATGGGTAACAACAACTCCAGGGAAGAGAGCCCAGGTCTGTCCAAACGGCTCCCCAGTCAGAAGTCACAGGCCTGGGTTAGGGCTACTGGAGCTAAATTAACTGGCCAGGAGTGGAGTTTCAGCTTGCACGGAAACAGGCAAGAAGAAGAGCTGACAAGCTGACAGCCCCAGCACAGCAGCCAGCTGAAAAGCCCAAAGATGTGCCCAGCCACATGTGGCACGTCTGGCACTGTTTGTACATGCCTCCCCGGACCCACTGCGCTACCGATACAACGGCGGGACATTAATGTGGGTGTAAACGGTGTGCACACACTTACAGGCAAAAATTTTCTGTGCCCTCCACCATGATACGAGCCCCTGCATTAATTTCCTAACTAGGCGACAGGCAGAAGTACCGAGTGATAGAAACTTTGCATAAACACACCCACACGCAGCAAACATTTCTGTGGGGGTTACTTTGACAAATTTTATGAGTTTGGGGAGGTTTTTGTTCAGGAAAAACAGAAGACAGGAGATGTGACTTTTTCTGGAAGATGCTGTGCGCCTTTTTTTGGACTCCCAATCCTTTGAGTGATTGATCGGGATAGCTGAGGCCACAGTAAAGCCTAAGCCAGCTCGTGATGAAGTGCATATGGGTCATACGAGGTGTCATGGGGGGAGCAGAGATTATATTTGTGCACTACACAATGCTTTGGCATAAATTATATCAATATTTACATAATCTATAAATATGCTAATTTTATACATGAACCTTTTGTCCTCCAAAATAGCAGAGTCCTTCACAACACACAAGAAATAGAGCTACTTAAAGGATACAGCAACCCACACTAAATGGCAAACTCAAATTTGTGGCAAGGTCGCCAAGACGCAAGTTTTACTCTTCAAAAAGATGTAAAGATCTGTAATGTCAACACCGATTGCCATTTTGTATCATCATTCATAAAACACCCTTTATTCAAGGAACAGCCACATGAAAGGAGGATCAACGGCAATGAACCAGCAGAAATCGCAACGCTACTGTTAGATCTCTTGATTTTGAAGCTGTCCTATAAAACCAGAAAATGCATGGGCATCACATGGAAGACTTGTCTTAAGAGGAAAAGGCAGTCAGGATCCCAGCCCAGCGCCCAGGTTTGGAGTGGCTACATACAATCTGTCCCTTCTCCAACCTGCAACCTTCCTATATCGCCTGGAAACGCTGAGTGCCACGTGTCCCCTGTTCCCTGTGACGGCAAACACGGCAGCTCCAGAGGTCCCGAGTCCTGCCATACATGCATGCACACAAAAGCCAGAGCAGTTATGGGACATTTATACCCTGCCGTTGCTGAAGGGCCACTTCTTCAAGCTCTTGCTTGAGTTAGATTAACAGCAGCACCCTGCACTGGTTCATCTGTAGAAGACCTTCCTCAAGCTGTAAGGACTGAAGATCCCTCAAATGTTGTTGGCTTTAATGAAAGCTTCATTTCACCAAAAAAAATCACAGTGCAGCCACTTTCACACTTTCACCCAGGGTCATTCCACCCTGAATTGCCTCCCACACCCACTCTAGGTGCTTATGGGCACCCAGTACAGCTTTTGAAGGCTGATACAGAACGTAGCAACATGGATCTGAATCAAGATCACAGTAGAGGTGTCTCCTCAATCCAAACCAACAGGACCAGGTTTTAGAGGCTGAGTCCCGTCTACCATCCTAGGAACCTACAGTCACTGTCACCAGGCCATTTTGTTGGCTGGCGAGGGAGGTCACTATTTGTTCCATTAACAGAAGCGAGGAGCCATCCACTGACATCCCATTTTAGAGGGCAATAAGATAAACTCCATTAAAAGAGAATCTAGGATGCCAGGGGACAAGCTGAAAAGACATTATACAGTCTGGCAGCAAAGGCAACACTCTTCCAAAAAAATAAATCACGTTAAAGCATATGCAGCCCCGGCAAGGACACCTGAAGTTTGCACATATGGTGGCTCCACTGGGACAGGCCTGTCGGCTGCAGGCGTGCAAATCAAAGTGTTTGCATCTCATTACCCAGGCTGGGAGACATCAGCCGGGGCTGGGATGAGTGGCTGAGATTCCCCCAACGCTGTAATGGGGTGACAGTTTGGCAGCATCAGCAATCAGATTGGCCTTTATCCTTCACAGATGTTGCTGTGCTGAGGATGAGGAGGTGTTTATTTTACAGGATGATAGTGTCGTGGCCTATGGCGCACAGCCAAACAGCCCAAGGTCAGCTCTCCGTATATTGTAGGGTTTCTTTGGCATCCCTCCCAAGCAGCTACGGCATTCTTGGTTGCAGCACTGGCCAGGCAGGAGGGGAGGTGGGGAGAATCCCTACAAGCGCAATCCTCCAAGTCTGCAGCGCCCAGGGTCTGCACAGCCCAAGGCAGTGACACTGGAGCTCCTCAGAGCTTACATGTCCAGATGGCAGCTGCAGATCAGGTGCTTTAGGTACAATGAAAGAGAAAATGTCATGTTAATATTCTCACTTTTCCTCTTCTTGTCATAACACCATTCATCTCCACTGGTCCCACTTCAGGTGCAACGAGACAGGGTGTGCGCACTGAAGTCCACCTGGGGAAGCCTTGGAAAAGAACATTTAAAATCCACTAAAGAGATTCTTCTCTCTATGTGTGTGACAAATCCACACCAGCGTTTCCTTAATAATGGCCAAACCTTGTGTCGCTTGTACCTGTGTCAATATGGAGTAACTGCACTGAAGCTGAGTTCCTAATAGTATTAATTCCTTGAACTCTCAACTCGCTATTTGAAAACTTTCTAAGTATTCGGAATTAACAGCTCTCATGATTTCCAGTGGTGCAAATGAAATCAGAATCTGGCTTAATTTTAATACAGAGAACAGAGGAGGATCAAAAAGAGCTTGGCACATCTCCACCTTCGTGGAAAAGCTCTGACTATGAGGTTTCCTATTTCTAGTTTTGAGGAAATTTTGAAAGGATACTGTTCCTAGTGCTGGCTTTCCATTTGCATTGTACTTTCAAACACACAGCCCACAGAACCCGGTATTCCCTACACAGTACAAGTGGAGCTCCTGAACACTGCCATACAGAGGTTCCTGGTTGTTTATTTTAAGCACTGCATTAAGCAGCGTTCCCCAATATCTGCCACTGCCCATTTTGCACTAACTCTTGATAAAATCAGCTCTCAGACTCTAAGTGTCTGTCTCAACCTGTGATGACCTGATCCAGTGACCACTAAGGAGACATACCTAGAAATCCTCACCTTGAAAACCATGCTGAGTTCATTGCGTTTTAACAATGGGAAATATAAATACGGCAGGCAATACTGAAGCAAACAGAGCCTGATTACTCTAGAAAGGCAAGCATTAGGGAAAAATAGTGTAAAATGCAAATTGGCTTTATGTACCTTTGAACTGGAATATCCTCACCTTCAAATCCCCCCACCCCCCAAAGCTTTAAGGGGGATTGATAGTCCTATGTGCCAAGATAGATCGAACACTATTTTTAATCACATCTTACAACCGCACTGTCCCAAATGCTTTACATGACAAAGTAACCAAGGGAGCAAAATGAGAGAAAACCGTTATGCAGAGTTGCAGCGTGAGGATCAGATTTGTGCTTCGGATCCAAAGCCCTCCTAGGAAAGAGTGATCTCAAAAGGCAGACTCAAGGAAGAAAGGAAAGGCTGCAAGAGATGGGCCTGGAGCAGAGCTGGAGAGCTGACAAGGTGGAGAGAACAGGAAGGGAACGTTTCGTAAAAATGGATTAAGCTGTAGGAGCTGAAAGCATTAGAGACAGAGGCTTGGGGCAGCGGGAGGGCACTCAAGGACACTGCAGCAGAACTTGCAGGCGCTTGAAGCTTGCGCTGAACTTTCTGTTCCCGGCTGCCTGTTTTGGAGTGTGTTCTGGGGATGCCTCCTCTTGGGAACTCGACTGCTGGAAGAAGGTTACGAAGCCGCAGCTCGGCAGTGCTTATGTTGAAGCGTGACAGCAGTGCATAGGCATGCTGTGACGCAGCATCTTTATATGGCGCTGAAGAGCCGTGCTGGGGTAAAGCTGGGGATGGGATTTGCGGGTTTAACAACTCCAGGGACCCTTTGTGGCCCGCGACGGTAGCCACTCAGCACATGTGAAATTCAGCTGTTTCTTTCTGCAGAGGATTGGTGCGGCTTCCTCAGGTCTGTTCCATGTGTTGCTCAATTCTACCCCACTCTGCAAATTCCCCTGAGCTGGGATTTGAATCTGCTCTGCACAAAATGAATCTCAGCCAAAAAAGAAGCCTCACATGGTTTGCCCAAAACTGTTCAGGGATCCCAGAGGTCATTACAAAAGTTAGTAAATATTAAACAAACTCCCTTGCAAGACAGCATGTACAGGCAGCGTGTCAGACCTGCGAAGTTTCTTCTTCTCCCACATACAAGGTGAGGGGCTGTGGTTGGCAAGTCGATGCTGGGATGGGGCAGGGGACTCCAGGGGCAAGCTGGAGCTGCCGTGTGTGCTCCGTAACAGCCCGCCGAGAGCGGTGGGTGCTGAGCGGCTCCCCAGCTATTTGCAGCCCAGCATGCTCGACTCGCTGTTTCGGCATAACCCGGCATGCCAGAGGCAGCTGGACAGTGTGTTGGGCGCGGGGTCACAAAGGGGGAGAGAGGTGGTTGTGCTGGCGGAGGGGGAAGGCAAGACAGGAGCCAAGTGTGCGAGTCGCGCGCTTGGTGCGGGAATGCCAACAGGTCCATCCTGTGCAGCGTGTGAAAGTTGCTTTCTCGTGGAGGGAGAGATCCCCATGCGTGTCTCTGAATATTCAACAAATAAATGCAGGGCATGTTTTCATTCTGGGGATGGGCTGCAGTAGGGTATAGACAGGCTGGAGGAGAGAGGAGGTGGAGCGGGTGCGTGGTAGGAGCAGAACAAGCCCAGGTTGCCCTGTGGTCCTGCAGACCTCCCCAAGCCAATGAATCAGGGTTGTGACGTGGGACAGACTTAAAAATTTGCACTGGAGGCCTGTAAGATCCAGCCATGCATGAATAAAAAACATGCAAGCGGTTTGCCTCCCACCAACACCAGCAGAAGGAGGCATCAAACCCAGATAATCAGATTTAGTAACATTTTAGACCCAGTAGACCCTAACACTGAGCATCTGGCAGGGGAGTTGGGACCCATGTGTATTTGCCACCTTTGCCACAGCAGCCCAGGGAAAGCTCCTGTTTTGCAACCTCAGTGCTCCCCTCCAAGGGCTCAGCCTTTTGCCCCGTGCTCCCAAATGCCCTGTGAACCCTCGAGGGAGGTGGGCCAGGGGAAACCCAAGCTCAGCACTTCTTGCAGCTCTTGTCCTTTGTGCCAGGGGCCTGTCCTCCATGCAGGAGTTTCTTGGTGTGGCACACACGGCTTTAATTTTCCACAAAGGAGCTAAAAGCTAACAGCTTATTTCTCGGGAAAGGGCGAGGGGTGCCTCCTCAGGCAGCCAGCAGTGACCTGAGCTCTGCAGGATGGAAAGGCAGAGGCTGACGCTTCTGTACCTCGTCACCTTATTAGAAGCAAACTGGCATTAACCTCGCCCGTATGTAGGACGGACAGAGATGTCAAGTCGCAGAAAGCATGAGGGCTGTTTACAGTGTAAATGTCAGAGTATCTCAGTCCCACAGGATACACAAATGGCTGCTGCTCCCACCCAGGTATGAGCTGTAAATCCTGCAGAAGGGGCTCTGCCTCTTCCCCCGCCCCCGGCGCCACGTGCGCTGCATCATCAAACCCTGCTCCTTTGACTCACTAAACTTACTTTCCCCAAAATGGTAAGTCTGCCTCTAATGAAATGCCATTGAGAAAGTTTCAGCCCTGGGAGAAGGATTTTGAGAGCGCTGTGCTCAGATAAGCAACCTGTATTGAATCCTAACGAGCCCATCTCATGGGCACGCTCACGGTAATTATTATATAAAAAGTAGCTTAATACGAGATTAAGTTCCTGTATCTTTTGCACTCTGCAGACAAAGTACAAGGCAAGGCAAGGCAACAGAGAAGCTTTATAATTGCCTCATGTCCACACACATGACTGCTACTGCTGCTCAGTTCTTAAATAGCACAACACAAACCCCAAATCAGAATTCCCTGTACACCCAGTTCTTCCATTAACTTCTCTCTGCCAGGAATGCGGGATTGGAGACCATCACGCAGGGCCAAGCCACCGGCCTTCCCATGGTCTCTGCTTACTAGAAACCCCTTGAAAGGCTCAAACTGAAATCTGTTATTGTAATGAAGCAGACACTGTTGCTCATGAAAACTAAGCTGCACAGGCTGCTCTGTTTTTGTAGGGTTGCTAGGGAGCACTGGTTACTATTATTGAATTTTTTAAGGCCTCTGAACTACTTATCAAAACAAGTTATTCCGCGGGCACCAGAAGTAATGAAGCCCGGTTCCCTACAGCTTTGTGTCCTTTGTCCCTGAACTTTTTTTCCCAGTGCAATGTCCCCTCCCTCTCCCAAAAGCCAGGATCTCCCTTTTGCTTGGCAGAGCAAGAGGGAGCAGAAGTGATAGCTGGGTCACAATCATCAACTTGTTTATTGGCTGGCTGGGAGCTACAAACAGTGGCTGATTGCTAAATTCTGCCTATTTTGCTCTCACTGGGGGACTAATTTTGGACTTTCTCTAGTATCCAGTCATCAGTTTTCACAAAATTTGTAGGAACTTCATTCTCTTTGTGATTTGATGAGTCTAGCTGAAATCTGGCCAAAAGCTTTTTCTGAGGGGAAAGGGAGCAGTGGATATGCAGGCAGTCAAGCTGCACAATCTGGAAATCAGGCTCAAAGCACATACAGTAAGGAACTACCTAGATTTTGCAACCAGATACACAAGTAAAAATATCTCATTAAGTCCCAGATACTCAGTATCATATTTGTAGGTGTATCTGATAATGATTCTTTTGACACAGACTATTTAATGAACACACCTAGGACCTGGCAAGTGTCACTGTCAGAACACTGATGTGATGAATATTCACACATCAGGAAGCTGCAATTTAAATGACATAGATACCATTAAAATGCCAGGGTCCAGCAAGTAGAAAAGGTCTGGGAAACCTAAGCCTTGAAGCTGGCTGCTTGTTAATGGCAGCTTTGCACCCTTTCTACAAGACAGGAGAGTTAAGGAACCTCCCCTTTCTCAAGTTTTCCTTTTAAAAGGACCTTTTTGGGAAATTTTCTCATGGTTGCTAACAAAACATTCAGCTGCACCAGTACTGGCAACACAGGGAGAGCACAGGTGTGATGCCCCTGTGAATACACTGCAGCCATGTGCAAGCGCTCTCCTCTGTGTGCCCATGCCAAGAAGGGGTTTTGAGCAGAGGGTAGCGCGTGTAGGTGCACAGACGCTGGCAACAAGGCCAGCGCGCCTGATCTACTCATCTGGTCACCTTTGCTATCGACCACGTGGCTAAATGTGGAAGCAAGCACACTTGGGAGAAAGCAGGCCCATGCAAACACACATGACAGAGTCACAGACTGGTTGAGCTTAGCAGGAACCTCTGGAGGCCATCTGGTCCAAGCCCCTGCTCAAGCAGGGCCACCCACAGCCCAGGATCATGTCCAGACAGCTTTTCAATGTCTCCAAGGATGGAGAGTCTACAGCCTCTCTGGGCAACACGCTCCAGTGCTCAGTCTCCTCCACAGCAAAGAAGCATTTCCTGAAGTTCAGAGGGACCATCTTGTGTTTCGATGTGTGGCCATTGCCTCTTGTCCTGCCACTGGGCACCACTAAAAAGAGCCTGGCTCTGTCTTCTTTAAACCTCCCCTTCAGGTATTTGTACACATTGATGAGATCCCCTCTGAGCTTCCTATTCTCCATGCTGCACAGTCCCAACAATCGGCTCCTCCTCAGAGGAGAGATGCTCCAGTCCCTTTATCATCTTAGTGGCCCTTTGCTGGACTCTCTCCAGTAGCTCCACATCTCTCTTGTCCTGGGGAGCCCAGAACTGGACACAATACTCCAGATGTGCCCACCAGCACAAATACAGAGTGCTTAAGGACCTGTTAAGGGAGACAGTACCAACAGCAGAGTGGCAGGCGTCAAGTTGTGTGAATATCTTCTTCCTAAACCTGGAGACTTCCTTCTCATTGCCTTCCTGCTCTGATGCGACTCCAGGATGAACAGCCTCTGGGGAAGAGGGATTTGGTCACAGGGAAAAGGGTATGAGCACGATGTAACAAGGAACCAGGACCTGGAAATACACTGACCTTCAGAGCATGGCTGTGTACCGTTCCCAGGCTCTCCAGACAGGGCTGAGGCAGGCAAGGACAAAGCAACAGCTATTAGATCAATATCTCAAAGATGTCTTCAAACATTAGTTATCGTCAACAACTAGAAGAGTTTCATGTCGTGTGAACGGCTCACTCCCCAGAGTCCCACCACATTCAACAAGATGATATTTATATTGAAAAAGGCTTATTGACTCTTTCCTCTCAAATAACTGATAAGCTCTTGCTGCAATCCAATTTGAGCAGCCGCAGCCCCAGTTGTGCCCAAGGTCTGGTCTAGTTCCAGCCCATCTCATTATCTAAAGCACCAGAAGCAGGTGGCGTTTACAGCACTTTCTAGAAGAAACTGGATTTCTGCACAAAGAATACATTGGCAAACATAACTTGCTCAGAACAAACACTATTCAGCCATATTCAGTTATGTATCCCTTTGCTGTCTTATTCCTGTCCCATTTCTTTTTCTTTTTCTTCTTTCCCATTCCTTCACTCCTTCCTCATTACCTTTTCAGCATCCATCAAAGTCAGGGAGGAAACTTCCACAGACTTTGGTGGTCTCTGAAACCTTTCAAACCTTCTGCTCTTTCCTCCCCGGGCAGGGGGATGCACATCACCTCAGTTAGTTTCCAGCCTAGACCAGTCCACCAGAAGCTTTGTCACTCGAGCAGCTTTAGCTAATTTCTACAAGCACCTCAATGTGAAATTCAGATTTAACACCTGTTTTGTATGCTTCTTCATTCTCTGCCTTATTTTATTTTAATCCCTTTTGCTTGCTTGCTCCACCGGAGTATAACTTCTACAGCTCTACTCTTGCCCTCCATACCCCCTTCCATTCCTCATGGGACAGGTAAGGCTGTATCCCACCAAGCTACATGGACCTTGGAGAATTTGCACATGCCTGAGGATAGCAGAAGTGACTACAAACATTTAGCTATACGTGTTGAGGTACCACATCTCCACAATAGCTCTTTTCTCCCCGCGGCTGTGAGCCTGGTTGGCCAACACGGGGACCTTCGTCCTCAGCAGCCCCTTGAGAGGAAGCCCCTAATTTCAGAGTTCGCACAGCCACTCCCCCACAGCCCTCCCCACTTCATATATACCTCCCAGAGCAGTCACTAGTGTGTGCCAGCCCCCACCCCATCCTCTCCAAGCACAGCAAAGACCCAAACCCTGAACTCAACCCCAGTTCTGCTTCGCAGTTGCTGCTAGGATTTGCCAGGCTTTCAATTCAGTCATGCTCAGCTCAAAATTAGGCTCCATGCTAAGCACTGTGGGAAGCCGCAATGGAACAAAATGGACTACAAGGTTGTCGGACTTATTTTTCACTCCTTACATTAACTAATTAGCTTTCTTCCTCATTAAAGTCCCTTCAAGCATATCAATTACCCAGCTCTCATGGCAGGGACGGTACAATAGCCCTCAGTGCAATCAGATGAGTTGGAATTCAGCACAGCAGACCAACAGGACGGAGGATTGGGTTACCCGTGTGTCAGCAGAAGGGCATTATTCTCCTGACCTCCCTCTTGCAACAGGAGCTGAATGGTGGTTAGGAGAGGGGAGAGGAAATGCCAGGAAAATAGCACAATAAGCATCTTCCTAGGAGCCGAGAGAGGAAACCAGTGCTGTGACAAAAGACAAGAGAAATATTTAAATGTTGGGCTAAAATTAGGGCAGCCTAAAAACTTGGCCTCCGTCTTCTTTTGTTTCGATCAAATGGGAGCAGCCTTGCAGTTTCTGTCTTGGTTAAAACAATTCTCTTGCTTCCCTCTAGGAAAAGGGAGCGAACGGTGAAGACAAGGGCTCTGCCTCAGCAGTGCCTCCGCTCTCGGAAGCGCGCGCTCAGCTGAGCCGTGCCCGTGGCCCAGCACTCACCCACGACAAACACGCTCAGCCCAGCAGCTCCACAACCGCCGATTTCCATAGGTGAATTTTGGGTCAGTCTCAGGTTTTTTTCCAAGCCAATTTGTCCATCGTTTGTTACAGTAATACCATATTTGTGAATTGCTGCTGCTGCCTCTATTAAATGGGTTCTTTGCATTGTCTCGTACCCGAGCTGTACGTTCCCCATCTGCCAGAGACTATTACAGCTACACTTACCTCAAATGCAAATGATTTCTTGAGCACCAACAAAAAAAGGTAACAGCCCTGACATTGTATCTGTTAATCTTAAACCACTACATTCAGTTGGGTACACGGATGAAGATGCATTGCTCAGTGCAGCTGAATACTTAAAAGCACTGAGACAATAAGAATGCATTAAACTTTTATCTCCAGTGCTACAGCTACAATAAGCAATCAAAGAAATTGCCACTCTCCCAGGGCTCTGGATTGCCTAAAGGAAACTAACTTTTGTCTCTCTCTCTGTGTGTATGAAGAAAGATGGATAAAAGGATCTCAAATACCAGCTGCAGTGTGTTTGGCTACTTTGCGTTAGTCAAATGATGAGCGCTGAGGATTGCACAAAGCTCGGAAGAATGCAGTTTTATGCAGTCTTATATAGGGAGGAAGAAATAAGATATTTTTCACTCCAAGGATTTCATGATCAAGCCCAGCATTTTTTATTTTTTTAATTTTTTTTTTGATGTAAAATTCATAGGAGACAATTACCAACCTGATACTACTTTCAGAGCCACGTTGTGAAAAAACCCTTTACCCAAGTCCGTCTTTCCCTCCATACGTTTGGAGGCCTGTATGTCACTACACGACAGGTGTAACTCACCTTTCATGAGCAGTAGCAATAGCAGGACTATCAAATTACATGATAGTTTCCGAAACTTGAATAAATGAATTTTGAAGCTCTCATAAAAATTATACATGCTCCTTTTCAATTTATTCTCTGGCCATTTAATGATGTAGAAATTTCATTTCTCATGAAATATCCACAAACTGGCCACTTTCCTCATGAAATATGCATGAATTATAGAATTCCTTAGGCTCTTGAGAAAATAAACCACTTTAATCTAAGAAAATGGTCAGGTTTATAATGTCAGAATGCTTTCTTTTCCTTTTTCGACTCAGAACCAGGGCGGTTTCAGAAAAGGAGGTGTTTGGCATGTTCCAATCTTTTAATGTGAAGGGAAATACTGTTTAAAAAAAACAACAAAAAGCTGATAAAGATAATTCCAAAACAAATCTTTGCTTTTCAAATGTTGTCTTCTTGTTTATTTTTCCACATTCCTTCAATGGGCAAAATTCTGTGATAAGAAAACACAGTATTTCAAAAACTTTCTGTTTTCAGTCCACCTTGTTTCTTGGGTTCACGTTTCTCTGTGCTGCAGATAAGACTGTGTGAGCATCAACGAGGTATTTGCTACAGGAACTATAACACCATTTTCTCAACTTGATTAATATAGCTCTAGGAAAAAAAAATATTCCCCCATCACCCCATGTGCACAATTGGCTCACTTAAAATAGCGTGTTTCATCAAAGAACCTGCGAGAGCTTTACCAAGAAGCAGTGTTATCCGTACTTTATAGTGTTTTAAAAATAACCTTTTCTAGAAGCCCTTGATGTAAAACAACTTTTTTTAACATCTAGCATGAAGCATTTTTATTTCAGACTTTAAAAGTGGGAAGTTACTGCAAGTTACAGATTTTAGATGGATCGGGGGGCTTTGGACAATTTTAAAATGAACCCCAAAGCATATCACTTGGGCAGCCAGACTCTAATGTGCCTAAAAAGCAAACATGTTGGGAAGCGTTTCCTCTGCGAGCGGTCTTAGGTCCCACAGTGAGTACAGACAGGAGTATGGATGGCCTCTCAGATCCCAGGTGAGCGCGCAGCCGAGCGTGTGGAATCACGGCCATGGCCATGCTCTCCAGACACAACGTTCAGGTCATCACGGACAACCAGCCTTCGTGTCTGGTAGAGTTGTTCATACAAAGAATGCGCATTTGGGCAGCCCAAAGCTCCACAGAACAGACAGTTTTTAGTTTAGGGTTTTAAGCACTTCTAACTCTGCTGGTATCTCCCTCAGTTTGGGATTTCCATAGCAACTCGGGCTGTTACACACACCGTTTCTTTGCATTCTTTCATTCTTTTTCCAGTTCCAGAAAGATATCAAACTAACATCCTCTCACCCCATCCCCAAAATATCAAGGGGATATTTTAAAATTAGAGGCAGAGAAACATTTCCCTTTGCAAATGGAACAGCCATGTGAAAAAGAAGTGCCTCTCCTTCTCATAATGGGACGGGATGAGGAGAGTAGGACACACAAGCCTGAAAGCCTCAGGAAGGAGATTTCATGAAGAAATGTGGTTTTGCTCCTTGAGAATAAGCAGCATCTTCCTGAGACCCATCATTTTGATTCACTGTTTCATGTGTAAATAATTTACTAGGCTAAAAGGTCAAGAGCTGCAGGTCCTTGGAGAAGGGAAGAAAACTGCAAGCTGTAAATACGAGACAAGTAACTTACGTGGAGCATAAAACGTGTTATGAGGCTACGCATAGAGAGAGATATATATATATATGTACATATCCACAAAGAAACAGGCTAAAGCAGAGCTCCAGAACCAGCATACAGAGGCAGAAGTAACCTCTACTGCATATTTGCTCCCCCTTGAACTTGACTTGAGCGCAGGAAATACAGCAAATATGATCTTTTGGGATAGAAATTACACTTTTAAATTAGATCCATGATGCCCAGATGTACCGCTGATGGATGCATGAAACAGAGTGGCAAAAGAAATTAATTTTCAGACTACTTGTTTTCATCTTTTCATTCTCTAATGTCAGGGTAATTGCTCCTCTACTCCTGGATGTGACAGAGTCTAGTCCTTGCCTCTCCACAGAAGGTAAGCGAACAGCTGGTTTCCTTTCTGACACCAGAGTATTTCCAATCAGCTGTCAGGCAGCATTAGGTCCCTAAATGCTAACAGCATGTCACGCTTTCCTCCTGCTCAGAAACTCTAAATATGGGGTTTCATTCCCTAGTTTGAGGTAGGATAGAGCAAGGAGAAGAAAAGGGTCAAACTCTGTTCAGGTTCAAAACCATAGAGAATTCCAGGGAAGAAATTCTGGAAAGACGATGCAGCAGAAACAAGCAATGGACCACGACTGCCATAGAATGTTATCCTGACACAGATATTAAAATGGAAAGATCAGAAATAAACTGCACTTTATCCCATGCACGTCACTCCTCGTAGTGGTTTTTATAGCAGTACTGCCCTCAATAGTAAAATCTGCGGTATGGAAAGTTCAGGCTCAGGCAAGAAAGGTAAATATTGCACTTGGAGAAACATGATTTTGCCCAGCAGTCTGCACAGATAGTCTAGATATCTCGGTTTTATTCCTGTCTCCGACACTACATTCCAGAGCAATCACAAGCAATTCATTTTACCACCAAAAAGCCTGTATTCCCCTGCAGAGTGGGGCAGTTACCGAATTCATCAGCTTAATTGGCATTTTTTATAAACATTTATAAGACATTGAAAACCTCAAATGAGAGCCAATTATTCCAAAGTATTATATTACACAGATACACTGTAAGGTTTCATTTGATGATCTAGTATGGAAAATCACCCCCTTCTGCATATATGGCAATAATATTTATATTATTTTTCCCACATGCTTTTAGTCTTTCATAATAATGGAAACAATGATATAAGAATGAACAACTGACATTTCTGTTTGAGGACACAGCAGGCATCTCCTCTGAAAAGTTCTGCAGCGGCTCTGCTTTACAAATATGTTTTCCTTAGGTACTTAAAGTACTTTGAGTTCCAAGTTGTTTCAGTTACAAGATAGAAACCACCAAAAAGATAAAGAGTAAAACACTGCTCCTGAGATGGGCATGTTGTATACAAATCCTGTCTACCTACGTCTCTATGTACTTGCTGTTATAACACCCAGATACTTCTAAAGGTATATTATGCATACCCACGCACACACGCGTATATATATTTACGTATAAAATAAACCAATATATAAATTACAATGTAGTGTTTTGCACCAGTAATATTTATAAGGCTAGAGGGCCCAGTCTTGCAAGCAATACATAAAAACTGAACCCCGAGAGTAAATCTGTTGTACTGGAATCATTACCACTAGCACATTTGCAGGATTGGGGCCCAAGTCTGAGTTGAGGCCGACTCAGAAAGCGTGTCGCATATACAGCATATGTTCCATGGATAACATGTAGCCCAGCATGAATGGCAAACGTGCAGCGAATACACGTTTTCTCCCAGGGCTCTGGATCCTCTGAAAGGTTGGCAGGCTGGTTGCATGGTGCACATTCTTCAGGAGAGAATTATGGGCTGGGGAACATTCCTCCGACTTCTCAACTCTTTCAATAATTTGCCACCTGCGTAGCCAAGCTGTTCGTTCTGTAAATCTACAGGATCTAAATGCTCTGGCACTTCCTCTGGCTGCCAAAGAAAGCTCACTGCAGCCCCGACCCTGATCCACCCAAACACGTGGCAAACATTGCATTAACTAGCTCAAAGTTTGATGCAAAGATGAAACAGCGAGCTGGGAAAAGGTGACACCAAAGGGATCAAACTCTCATGCACGTGTTTGCTCTGCTTCAGAGGTTTCTGTGCTGCTCTGTAGTTACCACCAGTGCAGAGGGTTGTATTCCCGAACACAGCTCCATCCTACCATGTGAAAGGAGCAGAACCTGAGCTTCTGCAAAGTCATACAACCCCACAAAAAGTAGGCAAACTTGGCCCAAAGCCAGCGGCCATCGTTTGTATGCTCCTAACGGAGAAGAGAAGAGCAAATTTAGTCTCATTGACACTGCTGCCAGATTCACCTTGCTTTATAGTCAGCTCATACTAAATTGCACATTACAGTTCTCACGCACAGACGTATCAGGGCAATATCTAGGTTGCAAACACACCAGGGGAAAAGCTCACCTGCTAATAACAGCAAACCAGATTTGGGTCTGTACTGCTGGAGATCCCAGCACAGGGAGAAAGGGAGGCAGCTTCCACAGCTCCTAACCAGGAGCAGCTGCTTTTCACACTGCACAAGCTACGGCTGCCTTGGTATCAACTCTAGCTTCAGCAGCATTTTACAGGGACACAGAATTGCTGGAGCAGAAGTGTGACACATTGATGGTCTTCTCCGCCTCCTGTAATCCTATTTCCATCCCAGAAAGCCTTTCCTGCAGAGGAAATGGAAGGAGGTGGTGAAGAAAGCTAGCACTGATGTTCCTTTCCCTGGAAAAAAATGCACATCTGTCAGAAGCCCATTTTGAGCACAGTAGGCTGGGTAAAAAAATTCAAGATGCAACTCCAATAAGGCCCGGAAATGCTTTCCCTTTATTTTTTGACGGTATTGCAAGATTCCTAGGGGGCTTCTCCTACATCAGTATTAGAAGAGCAATCTCTAAAATTAATTTTAACCTTTTTTATTTATAAATATGTTGGATTTACAGAGGGGAAATTCCATTCAGAGAAGGGAATGCCTGCATCCCTCCTGACCTTCATCTAATCTCCTCTTGGGGTTAACCTGGAGTTTCTTTCATATTACGCCGATTCCTTATTTCAGAAGAGGAGATTTGTCTCTCTTTTTCTGCCTCAAATCCTTCCCAGCACTGAGTTCTGCAGAACTGGTAATGAGGGACACCTTGGAGCACCCAGAGTTCAAGTGTCCATTCATTGTCTTTAGATGGACATCAGAGCCTTCATGCAGAGAGCATTATCTGCAATTTCAGAACCATGCCAGGCAGCCTCTGCTCCCAGACACCACTCTCAAATTACTGATACAGCTTGTAATTTACTATTAGAGTTTTGACATCTGATTTTTCCCAAACACATTGAACTCCTTACCTTAATCCCAAACCCAAAACACACAGGCAACGCAAAACCACAGTCCCTGTTCAACGCTCTGTGGCCTAGTCTATCAAGAAACCCAGCGCTGTTGCTAAAACACTACAATTTTTCAGTTAAAATGGCCAGAGTTCAATCATTTCATGGCTGGCAACCTGATTGTGTGTGCGCACATGCACATGAGAGGGGCAGCAGGAGTCTGTGAGTATGTAGGTTCACCCTCCGCCTCTGCAGCGTTCCCCATGGTAATTCTGCCTGCATTTCAGCACATCCAACGCCTGCCCACAGCCACCTACTCCAGATTTCTTTGTCCAGTCATTGGCAAGGGCAAAGCTGTTAAAAACTAGACTCAGTAACTGGCTTTTTTTAATTTTGTGGCCAGAGGTTGTCAGGACAAGGAAGATAAAACTGCCAACTATGTCTCCTCCATGCAGTCTGTGTTTTCTAACAACCATACAGGAGCTGGAAAACCTCGAGAGAGGAAAATGAACCTTCCCCTCTTCCTAGCCACAGGGATTGCCCCCAGCCCAAATCCTCACAATCAGGGGCTGGAATCTCGAATCATTCTGTAGAGAATGTTGTCTAAGGCAAAAATCTTGTCAAACATACAAAAGCGAACAATGCTGTACTAAACAGTGTTTACAATATACTCCAGCTTCTCCTGCCTCTCCAGCAGCTGACCTGTTCCCAAGCGCTGGAGATGGGCACATTACACCAGGTCTGGTATCAGCAAAAGCATGAACAAAAGTAGAAAGCTGGTCTCCGCTGCCAAGGAAGGGAACAAACTCACATCTCCTCAGAGCGATAATACAGAATGCAGGATACACCGCTCAGCCGTAATTGCATTTCTACACACTTAATGGAAATCAGAAGCTGGGTGGACAGGGACCCAAACGAGTGGAATCACGGAGGAAAACGCAGGCAGGGCTCCACTTCTGTGCAGCATGCATGGTGGGCACCAGGCTGCCAGCTCCACCATCCTTTGCAAGACAGAAGGATCATACAGGAACTGCACAACGATGCGGTTTTAGTGATGGCTTTAAGGAGCTGAAAGGACTCAAGCACTCATGAAACCAGACTTCATTCACACTGCTTTTACGGAACAACTTGATTTTGTCAGCCAATTGCAATGTCCATGAACTCTTTGCAGGCAGCTGTAGCGGAGGGTAACTTTTTCCCTGTGATATCAGAATTTCCATGGAAAGAGGTGCTGGTTTACAGCTCTTGTGATAGCAGCGACAGGAGGGGGAGTGGAGGACAGGAGCTGAAAAAGGAAGAGACGTGAAGGGCAGCAGTGGCAAATACTGACAAAAAAAGACTGAGCTCTGGCTCTGATCATCTGTGATAGAAAGTGTGACTCTGGAAGGATGGTCCTTTACAAATTGAAATTATAATCAAGTATCTTCATCTCCCTGGTCAACCAAAGGAAGAGGTTTCAGGGGGATTGTAACATAGGGAAATAAGACTAAAAATCATTGCTTTGATTGTCATTGTGATCCAAATATCTTTCTAAGCCTTTTTTATCTATTTATCTTGAAATAAACCTTCTCCCTAAGGTTTACAAGTTTGCCTCCCCTCATAGCCTAAGCATTTATTTCATTGTGAGAAGCGTGTCTTCAAAAGCATCAGCAAACAGGTAAGATTTCTCCCTTCCTGAGTCTCGGACTGACCTGAACTGTGCAAACTGCCTAAAGCTTTCCTTAAGGGCATAGATATAGGGAGAGTTCACAGATCTCATAAATTTTGTACTAGAGATCTGATGCAAGGAGAGGTCCACAGTTCTCCTCCCTGGGGGACAGGCTGCTTTATCTAAGACACCACAGTTTAGTATGCTTGCCTGTGTGCTGTGATGTTGGGCAAAAATACCCAGACAGATTAGATTAAATGCTATGTTTTTCTTGTGCCCCAGCTACAGATCTCAAAACTATGAAACACTGCTTGACCTAGGTCACGCAGCCAGCCAACTCCTAAGCGGAACCCGTGAATCCTTGTTATCCCTGCTAACTACCAGGTTTACCCCTTCCCCCACACCCTGAAACACCAATTGCCTTTGTGCCATGCTGGGAAAAACATCATTGCACCCAGCCACAAATAAAGGAAGAGGCCTAACACACAGGGACTGTGAGCAGTGCTGATGCTGTAGTTACGAGCGAGGCACTGCTCTCCTATCTCAGCACCATCAAGGCAGCTCCAGACAAGCTGCCATGGCTGGGGATGGAGACAGAATTTAACCGAAGCAAGAAGCTGCTCCGGGTGCTGCAGCTGAGAGACATCCTCGGTAGGAGATGTTTGCACTAAGGCTTTATCTCCTGCATCATGGATGTTCACCCAGCCTCTTTGAGTCATTTGTTAACTGGGAGGAATTTTCACTCGTGGCAATCCCCAGTAAATCCTGGGCTGGATTCTCCCGAGTGCCGTGTACCGCTGAGAGCTGGTTTTGCCTTTGACCTTGCCCGCTCCCAGCCCTTCAGCCATGCAGACGGAAGGAGCCTTTCCCAGGACAGCAGGAAACTGGCGCAAAAAATAACCTCCTTCTCCCTAGCTCCTTTTCTGCTGCTGCCTAAGCGGCTGCGATTTACTCGGGCAGAGAGAGACCATCCCTCTGGCTTCTGCTGCTTGTTTCCTAATGACGCTAATTGATGAATTACGTCCCTACCCCGCGAGGTGACGGCGGCGGAGAGGCCGGGCCGTGCTGACACCGGGACCGGCTGCCCTCTGCTGGGACCGCCGCTCGGCTCCGCTTCCCTTCCCTTCCCTTCGCTTCCCACCAGGAAACCCGGCCGGGGTGCCGGCCCCGGCCCCTGCCAGCAGCCACCTGCTTCAATCCCCCCGCCAGATCCCCCCGAGCCCCCTGCCCGCGGGAGGAGACACAGCCACGTCCCCTAAAAAATACAGAATGAAGAGGCGCGGGCTCATGAGAGATTTTTGTCCTATAAAAAGTGTTCACATGCTGGTTAGAGAAGCCTCCAACGTGTCCTGTTGATGCTGCTGTATGTCCCACATCACCATAGGGCAGCTATTCCCATCATATCCTAGTGAGCAAGTACCACATCCCCGTGGATCTCACTGGGGAAGGATGGATTAATGCATTCCTATCCGGGGTTATCTTCATGTGAGAGGACAGTGCGATGCCGGCGAACCCCGTGCTGGCGTGAGCTGGTCACAAGTGGTGGGGACAAAGGGCTGCTGGCAGCTGTCAGGCAGGAATGTGATGCCACAGATACTTCTGAGTGCCTGGATGAGTCGGGGGCGGGGTTATACCCAATTTTGAGAGCGCCAAGATGGACTAGTGTCAGTGACAAGGCATCTGGCTGAAGGGACAGCTTGTCCGCTCCAGCGGGAGAGCGCTCGTGTGTCCCTCTAGAACGTGGCAGTTGCACGAGATGTTTCTGTCAGTGTAAAGCGCAGGCTCCGTACGCGCTACCGGTTTTCCCCTCTTCTCTCCTCAAAGCTGCCAGATGGAAAGGGACAGCTTACGCCGCTCCTCAGAGCTGCTGAATTTTAATCAGGTAGAGAAGAACAGTGCGTCGCACGCAAAACGTTGCCATCTTTTTATTCAGTAGTATGCAAAACAAAAGGTGAGGACGCACCTGTGCAGCGCATCTTTGTGGAGGATTGCATTGCTACATTTGTGCAGGGCTCGTCCTCCTGCAGTTAAGATGGTAATATCCTAATGAGTGTAATTCTTCACGATGTGACTAGGAAAGAAATAAAACTAATGCCTAGAATTTGTACCCTGTAGCTCGCAGACGTAATCAGAACAAAACATGACAGCGATAGTGAAGCACACACAACAGAGAAAGCGCCTTTAAACAGTCTCCCTTGTTCGTTCTGCAGGGACGGGTGTCAGGGTAGGCCTTTGGAGCTGCCTCTCCTTTTGCCAGGGGTGTTAATGAATGACACTCAGGTCCCCGTGGAAATCCAGGATGACCCCATGCAAATCGCTATTATTTTTTTTTTTTCTGAATTTACATGAGTGCTGTCCTCACTACACCGCTGAAACAACACCCCACTCCGAAGTCACAACCTGGCAGATATCCCCAGAGGAGGCCGAGAGCCTCCCGGGGACGGACCCCCCGACGCTGGAGCCGCCGGTCTGGAGGGGCCTGCGCGACGCTGCGGTGAAGGCGGGGCCCGCTGCCCCAAACGCAGCACCTGCGGCGCAGAGGCCTCACTGACCGGGCTCCGGGCGGACCCAGGGAACAAAGCGCCGGCTCATAGCGGCGGCGGCACCGCCAAACCGCCCGCCGGGCCAGCCCCTTCCCGGCCGGCAGCCCGCGCCCGCCCGAACTCCAGTTCCCGGGATGCACAACCAAAGCCAGGCGCCCGCCCCTCCGCTGCCTTCTGGGCGCTGCCGTCGCGGTGCACCCTGGGACTTGTAGTTCCGCCGGGCCGCCCGCGGCCTATAACCGCCCTCCGGCGGCGGACTCGCCTCCCCGTGATGCACCGCGCCCAGGTGACGCACAACGCCGCGCGCCGCCGGCGACGGTCGCGGTGGCCGCGGGCGAGCANGCGGAGCGGGCGGCGGAGGGAGCGCGGGCGGCGCGGCCTCGGGCTCGGGGCCCGGCGCCATCGACCCGGCCTCGCTGCCGCCCGGCGACGCGCAGCTCATCGCCATCATTGTGGAGCAGCTCAAGAGCCGCGGCCTGTTCGACGGCTTCCGCCGGGACTGCCTGGCCGACGTGGACACCAAGGTAGCGCCGCCGAACCGGCCGGCTCCCGGGCAGCCCCCGGGGATCGGCGGCGGGGCGGGGCGGCCGGCGCCTCCTCCCCAGGCCAGAGCTACGGGCGGCGTCCCTGGAACTCGGCTGCCGCTGGCCGAAGGGGCACCCCCGTCCCTTCCCTCCCGCCTCTCCCCGCGGTGTCCCGCCCTCCGGGCGGCGGGGGCCGGCCGGGGTACCGTGCAGCAGCTGCCGCGCTGCGCGCTCGGTCGGCGGGGTTTCACGCCCCCGCAGTGCCTGGCATCTGTCGGGCGGGCTGCTCGGGAGGGGGCCTGGCTCGAGGCGAGAGCGACACCCCGGAGGGGAAACGGGCCAGAGAACAGGCTCAGACTTTCATTTTCTAGCCCAGGTCTTGTTAGGAAAACCATCCCCCGTAAGAACACCGCTCCTCTTGAGCCTAATGCCCGCGTCTCCAAAACAACCGTTTAGCCTTTCTGCCTTGGCTAAGGTGTTCTCAGACTATTGTTTGAAACAAATTTCTTCCTCGGTCACAACATGAGCTCCTGAGCGTTTGTTGGCAATATTGCACTTGGGTTGTTCACAACTGCCCTGTCAAAGTTACACACTGGTGTGTTGCTTTCCCAAACTGTTAGGCTTTCAGCAAAAGTCCTGTTCTGGGACCTGCAACCATTGTTCTGTGCCACCCCAGCAGCTCTCGCAAAACCGTTCTTGAAGCTGACAGGCCATCTGCACAGAGCAGCCACAGGAGAGAGCGGCTTTGTCAGAATAGACATACACTGCCCAGGACAGACACTGCACCTCCGTTACCAACCCTTTCATCATCCCACATACATATCAAAGTCTGAAAACTAAATGTTGCCACCCTCTTGTCCTTTCCTTGCACGGTACCAGAATCTGGATGCTCCTATGTATTTATATGGGTTTGTTAGTTCAGTTCCTGTTGACTGGAATTAAGTTTCCACTGATAAAACCTGCATAGTTCTTGTCTTCTGTGTTAGTGTTACAGAAGCAAATAATTAAGTTCTTTGTTAGTGACAATACTACTTAGCTAGTTTCTTAGGAATTCTGCGATGGAGGATTTCCAGATGACAAGAACTCTGCTTAAACAACAACTGTCTACACAGGCAGTTTACATTTCACCAAGTAATATTACAAGCAGACAAAAATTTTAAAGCCAATCTGTCCAGCTATTTAAATTATTATAACAGCACACTGACCAACTCTTCTTTGCAATTGCCAGTTGTGTTTTTGGGTAAAACAAGCTTACCTTTGTTCTGAAAGTGGAAGGATGTAGAATACAGACAACAAAACAGTAGTGTACATGACAAAGGTGTACTATGAAGGACTCTAGCAGGGAATTGTTTTAGATCTTTTATCTGTTTAACTGGATTTTTTTTATTTTTTTTTTTAGCCAGCCTATCAAAATCTGAGGCAGAAAGTAGACAACTTTGTATCGACCCACCTGGACAAACAGGAATGGAATCCAACAATGAACAAAAACCAGTTACGAAACGGGCTAAGGCAGAGTGTGATCCAGTAAGTAAGCAACATGCTGCAAAATAATTGCAATGCAATTTGATAAGTAATGTATAATTATGTTATCACTTAAGTCAAATAAGAATTTGCAGAATTAAATTTTTCACAACACTTTCTGTTGTGCTCTGAGTTTTGTTATAATAGTGGGTGCAGTCTTAACTGTCATTAAAATGCTTACATTACAGCTTTACCCAAAATTTGTATTTTCGTGAGTTTAGCAGCATGAAGTACTCATATTCTCTATCTAGCCAAGTTACTGCTGCAAATAACCAACACTGTGCCTGCTAGCAAAACTCTACCTGATGTGCTGAGCTGAATGGCCTTGATCTATATTTTCTGAAAAGAGAAAAGCCTACATTACTTTAAAAAAATCCTTAACATGCCAAAGCTTGTTTAAGTAGACTCTGACCACTAGCAGGCAGTAGTCAAACCGGGCTAGCCTGATTTCATGCAGCAAAGAGTAGCTTTCCTACAGCTATTTAAGATAGTGCATTTCCAGCGTGACAGGAAAGCCAGCTGAAACTATGCTGCTTCAAGATTTAGGTTTAGTATGTCTTGCTGCAAACTCACTGCAGTCTGAAGCACGAGGCTTAGCTTATTTGACTAAAAGTTGTCGATAAAATCTCTACAGTAAAAGTTGCGGGGAGAGGGGCAGTAGGGAACTTGATAAGGGCATTCATGCTTGTAAGGAAAGATATTAGAATATCTCACACAGAAGAAACTGTATTTCAGAGCACTTGATAGAACCTGTAAATCATAAGTATGTAACATTAGTTTAATCTGTAACTAGAGAAGGGGGTGTCCACTGGAAATACTGAATGTCCTGTCTTTACTTGGAGTCCTTGTACATGTTTGTCAATGCTTCCTCTTATTTCACATTACCACTAGAATGAAGTGGACAATTAAAAAATTACTATATTAGAGAGACTGTAATGAGAAGAGTGTAAAGCGCTCCCTTAAGTAGGCTGTTATTACAAAGAATAGACATAGTGTATTAGAGAGTTTGAAGAGTCCCTATCACTCCTGTACTGAGTGTGTCAAGATCTGTATGTCCTTTATTGCTTGCACATGTACGTGTGCAAGCTGGAGGGGACATGATGTGCTATGACCATTTACCCTCTCGCTCACCAGCTTTCACACCCTTATTAGTCTTGTGGCTGCTTTTCTGAGCGCCGCGCAACATCTCCGTTTCCTGTCCCCTGCTCCCTTGCAGACATGACTTAAGCCTGCTAGACAGCCTGTGCCCCACAATCCAAGAGTCTGACGCAGACCCTGAAGTAATAAATCACTTGAATTACTAGTGTTCAGTTCCAGAAACTTTGCTGTGTGCTACATGGGCTTGTTTTTATAATTAATATCCATCTGTCTAGACTAACAGTTATAAAGAATGAGTGACAGTATTAGGGGCAAGGCCTCTTCTCCCTCAAGTCAGCTAAAAAAAAAAGATTGTGCTCTCACCTGCCCTCCTTCTCAGAATAGCTTGTTTCCCTTGTTTGTGCCCAAATGTGTTTGTTTGCTTTCATGTTGACCTCATTTCCACATGAGCCCTATTAAAGTGGCTCTTGTCCAACATGTCATTTAAGTACCTGGGAGACCAGATGTCAGTTGTTAATTCTGTAGGGAGAAGTGAGAGGGGGTGGGGGGAAATAGGTGATTGAAACAACTCCCTGTTAAGGATCTACTGAGTGGGCTGCAGTTCTCACCATGTTAATGCTAATTGCAGTTGACAGGAGGGCTCTGGAGAATTACTGGAGGAGATCTGGGAGAAGTTTTTCAGAGGAGCTGAATGACTCCTTTGTCTTTGTTCAAGGTCAGGAATGCTGGAAGCTGGAGTGGACAGAATTATTTCTCAGGTGGTGGATCCAAAACTAAACCACATCTTCAGGCCCCAGATAGAGAGGGCAATTCATGAATTTTTGGCTGCACAAAAGAAAGAGGAAAGTGTGCCAGCTCCTCCTCCGGAGCCTGAGAATAAGGATCCTCCTGCTCCATCTCAGGATGCCTCCTAAAGGTCTTGTATCTCTGCACTTACTACTTAACGTTTTTCATGTACCTGATCTCTAGCTTGTATAATGCAAGACAGAGAAGACATTGTATTCCTCCTGGCTTGACAGGGAGGACACTTTGATCATCAGCATGTTGTCAGTGTGCGACAGTCAGCTGAGCTGCTTGCACTTAAGTATCTGCTAAAAATATATTAGGACTGAAGACATAGTTATGATGTAAAACAGCTATCAAGGAACACTGTGGACTCTGCCAATGCTGGTTTTGGATCAGGCCAAAAGACCTTTTATTCCTGTAAAAGCATATCCAGCAGTGATTGACATGGAATCGGCTGCATAACTTTCAGAACAATATCAAACAGATTAAAAATATACATCCTTTACTGAAATACAGCTGAAAGCAGAGTGGTGACAAGTTATTGTGCTTCAGCATTGAAAGTTTTAGATAGCTTTTCCTTAGAACATACACCGGTGTGTTAGTGACTGAAATATTCACTGCCGGAGTAAGGGTAATGTCTCGGGGAGTGGATGACTATTCATTCCTAATTGACTGGTTTAAATAGAGCAACCTATGTCTTTCCAGCTGAAAGGACTGAGGGTGCCTTTTTGCAAACAAGTTCATTCCGGCTTTCATGATTAAAATAACTCAAGGGGCCGCAGGGGGCTATGATTGCTACTCTGCCTTAACACAAATGACTATGCACCCATCTCTGCTAAGGCCCTGTATCTTAACATTGATTTGAATATTGAGGCCTGTGTGCACATTACTGAGGAATCACTATCTGGATGGAAAATTTCAATCTGCAGCTTTGCTGGGGAACTTAAAACCATACTGCATGAAAGGAAGTTAATTGTGAATTGTTCTATTTGCTAAGGCTTTCTGAAAGTAAAAATTTTCCTTATAATCTACAGCTGATTTATTAAGAAGGTGTAAGTAACCTACAATAGCTATTCTTATGCTTGGAATTATTAGATCAATTAGCATGACTTATTAAATTAATAGTAAAATTTAAAGTGCCTGTAGTATCATCCTGAGTCATTTAGTTATCTGTGACTTGCAGCCTTAATGCCTTGATAGATGTTTGTATTTGTCCTGTACGAGTAGTTTAAAGTCCATTATAACCTGCAGCTAAGTATAGCTGTTAGTTAATATATTTTAATCTATTCTCTACTCAAATGCATTTACTTGTGAAGGTACCATCCTCTAAACTCTCTTTTTTTTCTTGCAGTGAGTTCTTGATACTAAGCAGCTACAGTGGCAAAATACATGTCCTGCTAGATTGGCAATGGATTAATTGTTCCGTTTGGTGCAGGATTGCTGTCTGCCAAAGATGATTAACCTTTATCATACCTGTGGGAAGGCATTGAAATCGGTGAAATTCAGATGCACCTGGAGTTCTGCGCATGGAGGGACAGCCAAAACGTGAAGATATTTTTGCTATTAACAGCAGTACAGTGAGCAGCGTGTATTCTCCTTAATCATGCCTTCAGGCAAGGGGGTAGGAAGAAAAAGGGAGTTGGCTCCTGGCTGGACGGAGCAGGGAAGTGGTTTGAGATGATACTAGACTTGGGAGCAGGAAGAAAAGAAAGGTATTTTGGGGGGTGGGGTAGTCTCGGAGACCAAGTAAGAGTTGACAGATTTTCTTTGATATAAGCCAGACAAAAGCAAGCGTGGTACACCTCTGGTGCATAACACAGCATTGAGTAGTAGGTGCCAAGTCAGGTGTAACGCATTGCACTGCCTGCTTTAGGAAAGACTCTTCCTGTTTAGAACTGGAAAGAATGCTTCAGGATCAGTTATCTAGAGAATTTCTGTTGCATCGCAGGAACGTGTTTACAGTTGGCTATGACTATAGCCGATTTAATTCTTATTTCCTCAGTGACTCTGGGAGGCAAAGGGCACCAGAGTAGGTGATCAGTTTGAAACTTGTCTCTTTTAACTTGAAAGACTTTTCTTTCCTGTGAAACTTCTCAGGTGCCTAGTGGAAACTGTCCTATGCTTTCAGCTTGAATGCATGCAGTGTCCTCTGGATGACAGTCAGTTTGAGAATGTGATCAAATACTCTGCCAGCAAATGTCCATACCTTTTTGCAATAAAAGATTTCAAAATGCCTCTCTGACTCCTAGCTTTCTCAGATTTTTTTCGTAAGGAAAAACTAGTTAAAGAAATCCAGGAGTCCTGATTGCTGGAACCCTAATGGAAGTGTGACCTCACACAGTTCATAGATACATCCAGGTCTGACAACAGGGGGTTGTTAGTAGAAGTTATCATGAAATAAGACAGATATTAGTATTCCTCTCCATATAAGATCTCTCTCAAAAAATCTAAGTTATCAAAAAACTGAACAGACCTTACCTGACATCAGTCATGAGGTATAAATCCTGTGTAAGTTCAGTCTGGTGCCGGTGAAGGCACGTTCAACCTCGTGAAAACAATGCACTTCTGGGAATAGGCTATTCCATTTATTTTTTTTCCTTTCAGGTGACAATCTTTTAAGAAGCTAGTAACTGCCTCTGTCATTAAATCACACTTAATAATGTTTGAATCTGTGCTATTCATGGGCTACATACCTTGACTACAGCCTTACCGATAGACCTTGTACATGAGTAGATGCAATTCCAGCAATACTCTGCTCCCTTTTCAAAACGGGTAATTTGTAGGGAAGATTGATGCTGTGGTTTAATCTTGGAGCTAACTTACTTTGCTTAGTCCCTCTTCTCAAGGCAGTTACATGCAGAAATGGAGATAACAGAACACCTGGTATTTTAAACCCTTCACAAGAGAGCTCTGTGAACTGCGCCACTGCTGTAAGTTTGTGCTCTGCACAGTGCTGTATTGTCCTGCTGGTACATGGTCAGTCAATATTTTTTATTCCATTTAAGAGTGTTCCATTCAGAATGGGAACTTTAATACCTGTACTTTCTAGTGATAACTATATTGGCCACAACCTTCCTGATACAGTTTTAAAAAATCTGTATTTTGGGATAATCTGATTGTGTAGCTTGGCTCTTGCTGTTACATAGTCTGTGTTCCTGCTGTAAAACAGGACAAGGAGTATGTAAGGAAAGGGCTGTCCCCTGTGTGTTGATTTGGTGGTTAAAGACCACCAATCAGTAGTAGGTGTTTTCCCTTAGAGCTTTAAGGGCAGCTCTTGTCAGGAAAAGATCCATCTTTTACCTCCTGGTAGGGTGTCTCAACCACTTTTTTGAAACTGAGCCATTTATGCAGAGGGGGAAAAAAAAAAGTTCGAGTCTAGAAAGAGAAAAAGTGAAAAGGATTCTAACTGTTCTTACACAAAGTCTGGATGCAGTAGCAGTTAGGGAGTAGGGATGCCAGTTCACTTTTTAAAAGTAGTAAGTGGAGCTGGATTTACTGCAGTGAAGAGGGAATCTGAACTCCCTCTAAGAAGCGCTTAACAGCTGCGTGAAGGAGAATTCAGCCATCATAGCTTTTCAAAGGTTTGAGCTGTACTCTTGGAAAACCATCCTTGCCACTCCGTAGCTCCTCTGCCCTACTGAAATGCCAGAGTCTAAAACCTGCAGGAGCCAGCCTGGCTCAGTAGGTAGCTACTAGATTAGGAACGAGGAGGTACAAGTTCTCTGCAGTCCTGCTAGCCCACAGCCATGCCTGTGACTAGTTGTTTTACCTATTTGCTTGCCTGTAAAGTGAAGGTAACTACCATCCTATGTAAGTCCTGGAGTGGAGAGGGAGGTGGGCGCTATAGTTGGGCCTAACACAGTGAAAACACAGAATGAAAGGAATGTGTACATCAGTATACATACACACTGGAAATTGTGATACACTGAACAAGTTTTTAAGGATTAGACGTTATAGCTGAAGTCCCACGGAATCATCTTGAAATCCCGATCTTGCTGGCCAGACTGGGAGTTTTAATTATGCCATTTAGTGTCAGATCGTGACTACAGAATTAGAAGCAGATGGATTGACCTATGACCCACTGAATCCAGTTTCACAAGCCCTACAAAGGAGGAAAAAGCCCTACCCAGACCTACAAACCCATCTAGAAGGACTGCATTGCCACACATCAGTCAATCATCCCGGCAATTATCAATCACAGCCAAGTGGCATATAAGGCAGTGCCTGGAATTCTGGCTGTTGCTATTAAAGTATCACACACATCCCATATGATTAAAATACCATAAAGCAAAAAACCACTCTGATGTTAAGGTGGTGGGAAGAAGAAAGGAAAACAGGGTGCCACTGATGATGGCCACCTGAAAAGCCATGAGCAGCTGTCAGCACTCTCCCCCCTCCCCAGCACTGCCCCAACTGCTGCACTCCCCTGGGTTGCCGGATCACTCCAGTCACTTGAGCCAAAGCACAAGGAAGTGGGTTGTATTAATTAACTTTCACCAGGTGACCCTTCCTGGCAAAAGTAGGCTTGAGAAATTAGTCTGAACACCAACTGTACGGCGCAGGTTTTTGTAGCTTTCCTGCAGAGCTGGGTGCCTTGGTCGGCTTGTAACCTATATATCCAAGTCCCAGAAAAACAGAAAAGGCCCACGTCCTGTACTCCAGGTAATCCAAAACTGCACCGGATATATAATTCTTAAAGTTTTCACAGACATTGAACTCTAATGCTCTTTAGTCAAAAACAAGTATAATCGGGTTCTCTTTAGTGAGCCAACTAAGTTTTACAGTCTTACTAGCGGGAAGAAGGGGAGGCTTCCTTAGTCGTTTTGGGAGTTCTCATATCGTGCACGCATCTCGCTTCAAGTGTTACTTGCAGCACTGCAGAACTTTTCTTACTTTCCCACCATCTATTTTCCCTTCTTCATGTCAAAACCTGAACTGCAGCCTTGTAACAGTTTTGATGTTTTTTTCCTTTGACAGTGCCCCAAATGCGGTCGTGTTAGGAAAACTGAGACCAGAAGTCCATTGCCTTTCCCCTGTTACTCCTAATAAATGTACATGTAAACGCATAGCACCAAACACACAAAGCAATCTAGGTAGAATCGCAGTGATGTTATTTTTATGAATGTACACATTGTAGTCCAAGAGAAACTTAATTACAAGCACTGAACAGGTATTAGGTGATGAATAATGCGTTTATAAACACACTCTTGAAGTAAAACTGATTTTTACTATAAATGATTAATAGGCATTTTATGATTTATTTTTTGCAACTTCTCAAGCAAGTGTTACGTAAAACAAATGGATGATCCCCCAGACACTTCCTATGTAGCTGTTCTGTGACAACAACTCCAGGGATGATGCTTTCAATTTAACCTGCAACTACCAACACAGAAAGACGGTCACCACAGCTCCTGACCATCTTAACAAGATCATAGTTTCACATGAGCCTGGATTTTGGACACATGCATTCTTCTAGCACTTTCGCAACTGCCAAGGCGGCTCTTGAGCAGGTAATTTGGTTCAGGTTCAACACTACAGCATTGATTTAACATCATCAGTTCAAGAGACATCTCACCAGCAGGTAGCGATGCTGCTAAGCGACATAGAAAAAGTAACTCACTGAGCAAAGACTCAAGCCCAATCAGTTCTCTGCCCTCATCAGCTATTTTACTGACCTGATCTAGACTGTTGGCAAGTCAGACACTGACTCAAGCAGACTACACCAAAAGAAGCAGCATCAAACTTGCCATTATATATTTTGCCTCTGTCTGAACCAGCCAGTATTTTCAGCGACAGTTCTTCCGTTTGTAACCACATCCCATGCTAGACTTAGCACAGTGTCTCTGTCTGGTAGAGCTGAACCCAACCCAGGTCTCCAGATCAATCCCTGAGTAACTGCGAACAGGTTTGTTCGATCAGACCCCTGTAACTAAACACCTAAATCCAAGCCTATCTGGTGAAGGGAGGACAGCCAAGTGGGAGAGAGTAATATGTTAGAAGATCTCTCATCTTCAGTTCCTTCCCTCATTGGTACCCAGGCCTTACTCATCCCTCAAGTACTCCCACATCACAGTAATGCAGTTCCAAGTTTAAAGTTTATTACAGGATTCCCATCCAGCCCCGTTTTGAGTCTTGATACCTGACGCGTGAGACACCCAGTTTCCCAGCCTACAGGTCAGGCAATAAAAGCCCTCTCCAGGAAAGGAGAATAATCATGACTGTCTGGAGGCAAGTCCAAACCACAACTCTGAAGCCTTGGCACAGAGAGGGATCAAACGTGGGGCCCTGTCAGGATAGTAGGTCAATCCAACCCCTGCCCCAAACACTGAGCTAGTCATTGCCAAAGCACTCTGAATCCACACTGGAATCAATATAGGGATCTTGAACCCAAACCATGCCCAGATCTGCTTCCTCTCCTGTTTTTAGGACAAGCATGACTGGTTTTAATGAGGCACAGCCCATACGCCTGGAAGAGAGAGTTTTCAGTACATCATTTGATCTCAGCCAGAAGAAAGGGCACCGGGAGGGTTAGAAATCATACCTGGAACGTTTAATCAAGCATTTTATTCTCTTCTCACCTTGTCACTAGAGTGAGAACAGCACCTGCTATCACAGCACCGCTCGTACGCTTCAAGCATGCCACTAGCTGGGACCACGGGCATCACTGGGTACCAGCCGAGTTTTCTGACTGCGCCTTCCTTCTCAGCAGTCGAGGTTTAACTGTGATTGCCGCTGAGCAGGATCCCATACTCCAAATTTTTGCTAAACTGGAGACCTGTTTCTCCAGTTCAAACCCACAAGGAACTGCAGCACTTTAACTCTCTCTCAGATATTTTCCTGTTTATGCTGCAGCGAAAAATGTATTTTACCAGCTTCCTTAAAGAGAGGTCAACTTAATTCCTTGTGAGCAGTCAGGGCCCCTCACACCCACAACCACCAAAGCTTACAAGTGCAGGGACTCCCCACCAAAAGCTGTGTGCACAGTGCAGCCATTCTGAATCTGGCCATAAGAGGGAGATAAACTATTGCTTCATTTCTCAGTCTTGAGCCTCCTTACAAAACTGGAGCAGATACAGGACTCCAAAGCCTTTGCTGACTCCTGAGTGAATCAACTCAACAAGGTGTGGAGAAAGCGCTCACAAAGTGTTTCCATGAACTCTGACTATACTTGTCTAATGCAAATCACACAGCAGATACTGTGATTTCTCAAGAGGTTTAATAGTGGGAAGCAAATACCCATTAGGATTAGGGAGAGCTTGGGGAGAAAAGTGAACAGGCCAAGTAATCGGGGACAAAACCCACAGATTGAGGATCTGAAACTTTAAGTTCTGACCTACCCTAATCTGCAATTCACTGATCTGGTGTGGTGTGAACAAGGTTAAGGCTAAAACACTAGCACTAGCGCCTGGGGCCCCAGATTGTAGTGCCACGAGATGGTATCGGAACCACAGCTTCAGTTCTTGCATTTTTGTGACTCAAAGCGCCGAGCCCACATCAGTGCCAAGTCATCCTTGGAAACATGACTGGGCAGTAACCAGCCCAGCAATAACTGCCCTCGTCTAGACACTGGCAGAAGACACAGCGCAGTGAAACACGCCACCTCAGCCATCACACTGGGAGCTGGCTCCACCGAAAATTCCCTCCAGCACTGGGACAAGCCCAAGGAAAGGCACCACAGCAGAATGCAACAAGTCCAACACACTTGCCCAGGCTAAAGGAGCGCGAGGACCTTGCATTGCATTGATTCCATCTTGCTGACTCTCAGACAAGGAAATCTATGCCTTTTGCACTAGTGTCTTTATAACAAATACTTGCTCACCTGGAAAAACAGAAAGGAAAATCCCCAAACTAGTTTAGGTCTTGGTGCTACAAAGAATTCACACAAGGACAGAAGGCTGCAGTTTATTCTGCAGAACCAGGGCCTTTGGGAAGTTCAAGCAGCTTCATACAGTAAATGCAGCCATTTTGGAAGGGATTTGTCACAGAAATAGAAGGCCGTGACATCCATGAGTTTCCTATTTCATTGCAACTCTGCAAAAGAGAGATAAAATAATCCTGCTTCTGAGAACACTCATAAAATTTCACATTTTCTACAAGGGGGCAGCACAACCGTAGCAAAAAAGAGAAAAAAAAAAAAAAAACCAACCAAAAACCACAAAACCCAGCCATAAAACTTCCTCCACAGCATTCCCTGTGAGAAACCAACACATTAATCACTCCCATCTCCTTGCGTAACAACATTCACCTCCACCAGCTCCTCCTGCTAAGACTTAGTCCTCCAGGTAAGTTATCTCCAACTTCTCCCATCAAAACAGCAAAACAAAGATTGTCTCAAGCAAGAGAACCAGCCTCAGAGGTCACCAGCACGAGCCTGAGCTCCACACCTTCCACTCACTGGCTTCCTCGACCAGCAAAAACCACACTACAAAAGCAAGACCTTGCAAAAGGCACCCGACCAACACAAGACCTTGCAAGGAAATACAAATAAAGTCCAGGTCAACCTTACCTTGCTCTGGAGAGCCGTCCACCCCATCCACCCCAGGCACACGCCGTGTTCCCCAGCTGACTCAGCCCCTGCTGCAGGGGCTCTGCCCAGCGATTGAGCTCACCTGCACCCAGGGCACACCTGAGCCTTTGCCTTCCCTCCCCACCCCATCCTCCTCTCGGGGGAGAAAAGCCACCCAGCTTCACCTGTGAGAAGAATAACCAGCTATCTCCAACCCTGCCTGAATTTCCACTTCCTGCAGGGGAGCCTAGACATAGCCGTAATCCAATACAAAAGTCCATCTTTCCTGAAGTGGTGTGGGAAAGCGGGATTTGGCAGCTGCTGGCCCCACAGGTGATACCTGGCGGTTCCAGCTCACTACTGGCTTGAGCATGCAGAAGTGGCAGTTCCCTGAGGCTGACACCGCTCCCCAAAATATCCTACCCCCTTCCTGCAGGGATGTCATGAATGTGCAAAGGGTGGGGGGTGTCCAGGAGTCCCCTTGAGCGGCTCGTTACAGGGACAGATTTCTTTCCCCTTTTTAAACAGACTAAGCCCAGCATCGTTTCTCTGGGGTACCGGGAGGGTACCAGGGCAGCCAGGATGCCGCTCCATCTTGAACAGATTTACATCAGCCTCCCCGACCCCCATCCCTGTCGGAGAGCCGCAGGGGTCCGGCAGACACCCGCTCCAGCTCCAACATGCACAGGGAGGGGGTTGCTGAGGCAACAGCACGCCTTATTTAACCGTTATTTAACCCATCTCACCCTCCCTCCCCCCCGCCCGCCACTGCCGACGTGCGCGACTGAGGGTACGGCTTTTATTAGGGTGGGATTTTGCAGCCGCTGGATTTATGGGATGTCCCTGACCGGCTGCCCTTGCCAGCGGCCCTGTGAGATGATGGGTTTGCAAAGCTCGGCTCCGGGGCAGACAGCGGCTTCCCCAGCCCACAGGTTGCCCTCTGCAAAGGGCAGGGCAAGCAGGTGAAGAAGAGTCTTCTGAAAAAGACAACCACAAGGCACGAATCGAGACACGAGATTATCTTTCCTTATTCTTTTTTCAGAGGGCCGTAAAATCACAGTTTTTCAGACGTAAACCAAACTCCATCCCCAAGACGCTGCGATTTTGCCATTTGGCACCACCCTCACTGCGGGGCTGCCGAGGACAAGGAGGGGCTGAATTGGGGTCGGCTGCCCCAGAGCACAGCTCTCCCAAAAGCTGCAGCGCTTTTTGGGTGGAAAGTGAATCATTTATCTGGTTAGGAGACTCACTGACTCTCAAATCAAATTTCCTCACAAATCACATGTTTTGGGAAGCCGGTCTCCTCTACAGAAGAGTGGGGGCTTGGAGGGTAAGCCTCACCCTGGTCCCCACTGGTTAAGCCAGGTTTTTATAGGTTTTGTATCAAGGCAGCTTTTGCTGTCAGGGTTTCAAGGGGGGCGCTGGGGCTGGCTGCAGACCCTCGCTGCCCTGCAGAGCTGCCTGAAGTAAGTTAGGGTGGGAATTTGTGTGTGAAAACCAAGGAAGCACGTGAATGAGGTTCTGCCACGTGTGGAAGAACCATCTTCATGCCATGGTATCCTTAAAGGTAAGGGCTAGCAAGTCTGCACCACATCAAAGCCTATAAGAAGCCCCTGAAAGCACCCATATAAAGAAGCAATTGATTTCTTGGCCAATACTGGAGGCACAAAAAATTCAGGGAAGGATGCATTTTGGGTATGGCTTAAATTAAATATTAGGTCCCTCTGCAGCTTGTCGATCCCTAGTGAACAGCCATTTGAGAGAAGTGCTCACTATACCAAAGTCAGGGAAAACTTCCAAGCTTGTAATAAAAAAATGTGGCCCTGTAGGATTTCCTGAACAGGATTATTCCAAGTCTAAGGACAAATATGGGCTTTGCTTTGATTATCTGTCATCTCACCATTAGAAGCGTTCATGAGATCATTAGCTGCCTCGAAATTTGGTCTTACCAGGACAGAAACCTCCCCCCCCAAGTCTGTCCCTCTCAAGGTCAGCACCTCATCTGTTATGCCCAAACGAAAAACCTCTCCCAGCCAGAAGAACAGATTTACTCTGGAGGCTTCAGGATCTGGAAGACAGCAGTTCTGAGAAGCAGTAGAAGGACAGATGACAGAACTGCCTTTTTGGGTTTGAATCTAGCTGTGATGAATAATTTGTGATTTTTGTAAATGCAATTATGTATGTCATCCCTTACCTCTGTGAGAGCTACATACTTGACTGCAAAGAGTGAAATCAAAGGGATACTAATGAAACTGGACTGAAGTGAAGGCAGAGCTCAGATACCAGCCTGCAGGACACCGAGTCACTGGCAGTTATTGGAAGGTGATCAATGGAGAATACTCCCAGCCAAACCAGCAGTTCCAACTTCTGCAAGCGTTAACCCAGGGCAATTGCAATGCGAGAGCCCATCCAAGAGAAATAAAGGCATGGAAATAATGTTCTTGGGGACTGGAAAACAATTCCAAAAGAAACAAGTTTACAAGATACTGGCTCATAATAGTAATTAAATCACTTTCACTGAAAAGCAGCTAAGTGATATACAGCGAAGAATTGGTCAAAACCCCAAGAGTTTCATCAGAAATAACTGGAGAGTCTTTTACCAGTTTCAGTGGAAGGAAGAGAGCCTGAATGGGCACAGATATGCCTAAAACAGGGTGCTCAGAAAAAAGTCTGAGGAATATGAGAAGGAGGAGGAGATTGCAAACGAGATTACTGAAACTGCAAGCGCTGCAGCAGGACCTCGCCTGTCACCAGTCTGTTCACATCCAGCACTTTCCACCAGCGCTTTTCTCACTCTGCAAAATAACACATATTAATACAACTGACACTTACCATATCATCCTGAAGATCTGACTTTTATTTATACAAAAATCAGAGGCAAGCCTAAGTGGCAATAAAGTTTCAGAAGGTCTTAAGAGTTCTAGGAATTCTGAGCATTTTATTAGGCGAACTAGCAATTCTGCAGTAAAAATAGCTCCAGGTTTCGCTGTTCAATCTTACTTTTCCACATTGCTTTAAGCTTTCAAGATGTTAGAGTTCAGCCTGCAATGCGCCTTGGGCTGCAGGCGGGGGAATAAGTTTGTAAAAGTTTATGTGCCACTTCTGCAGAATATGAGAGTCCTTCCCATCAGCCACACTCTCTCATTTCTAGCAGAAGATGGTAATAAGCATAAAAGAAGAACAAAATCTAACTAATGGGACTTTAAACAATCAGAAAGAAAATTATGACAGCAATTATGACAGCTCAGTGCTTGGCAACACCTTCACCTTTCCCAGATGTCAGAGGATAAGCTATTTTTACTGAAAAAAGATGATAGAAACCAGGGCTTATTTGGACATCTGCAGCAGAAATTGATTTTAAGTGATTCGAGCTTTGAAAATGGGGTTTGAAGGCAGCTCATTGGGCTTTGTTTTTCTGGAAGAGGGAATAGGCCATTTTCACATTTCTGGTGCAGGATCAGTCTCTTCACTAGAGTGCTTGTCAGTCACATTTAAATATTTGCAATATTTACTTTTTTCACTCTGTGGAACTAACATTTAATAAACTTTAATTAGACTTCAGCATTCGACAAGATGAAAGTGGCACTTTCTTGTTTTGGGCGCATCAGAGCTCCCTTTTTTTTCCAAGCTTTTTTCTTGCTCCCTGTAGAGCAGAGAAAACTATTCCCCAACCCACAACCTTATTTCCCTGTTCCCCTTTCATCTCAGCCGAGCCATAGTTTCATCTGCCACCACCACTGGCCTTCCCTTTGCAGTTGGTGACCGCCGGTGCTAACCTAAGTCCGGCTCAGGTTTATTCATCCATCAGCTCCATCATTCCTGCTTGAGCCCTGCACTGAGCCGTGGCTGAAACCTCCCTTCTCCCCGAGCGCACCAAGTCCCTCAGGGCAGGAGCACGCCAGCTCCATGTGGCGGGAGCACTTGATCCATTGTAATATTGAGTTTCATCACGCAGCCTTCAGTTATATGACCCGGAATATTTGACCTGATGTCAGAGGAGGCCTTGGACTATTGAGATATTTCCCCAGGGCACCCTGCCCTCTTTCTACCAAAGGAATCCGATCCAGCAACAGGAAAGAGTGAGAATTTTCAGCTGTCCCCATCCCCTGTGAACCCGTCTGAGCTACATGTGCCTAATGTAAGGTGTCCCTTATATGCTTGCTTTCGCCTCTTTTCCTCTCTAGGTACTAATCCTGCACTAATTTCTACTAATAGCCACATAAGATACTGTGATAAATTAAGTTCTTGCAAACCCAACAGATTTTTCCTTTTTCATAGCCCCACGTGGGCTCCAGACTTGCAAGGTGCTAAACAGCTGATAACCCTGTTCTCCCCCGAAATCAAGGCTGGCAAAAGGCATGCAGTATTTTGCAGAATCAGACTGCTTGTGTAGAATCTGTTTTATCCTTTACTGAAATCCAGACGCCTCTGGGAGCAGAAAAGGGCAGACATTTAAAACAAATAAACCATAACACTTTAGGAGGGAGTGTAAACAAAAACTACAGCAAGATGGTTTTAAAAAGAGGGAAAAAAAAGAGCGATAGCCTAACACATGCGAAACGTGGGATCTTCACTGTTTCATCAGGTCGGTACCTCAATCGTACATCCCGTAAGAAATGCAGGGTCTCCCACAGTAAACCGTGGCCAGTGTTAGCTCACAGACATCACTAATTAGCCCTAAGACTTGCTAACTGCAGCAACTGAAGGCTGGAAAACCTCTCCTAAGCCACTCAGCCACTCCCTGCCACCACTCAGTCACATCGCTTCCCAGAGCGGCAAGTTTTCCACAGGAGACTCCAGCGTAAGCATTGCTATGCCTGTGCCCCCTTCATGCCCACTTCATTGCCCTGCAAAGAACTACATGTACAACAGGGAGATTATTCCTGGTATCAAAACCCACAGCAGGCGGGAGTTGATCCCCCTCACTCCCATACCTGTTATCCTCATGTTTTCCAACTCCCCTGACTACAAAAGGCAAAGTCCAGAACTCCACTGGCTTAGGAGAGGGAACAAACCTCTTGTGTAGGAAAAAAAAAAAGCCTGTTTAGGCTCAAGCTTATTTTTTTGTCATCTACTGTTTTCAAGCAGGGGGGTATTTTTAATGACCAAAGAGTCCTGAAAATAAACAATGGTATCTGGATATAGTTATTACTGCTATTAAGCATCAGCAGAGATTAAAAGACTAGTCTTTTCAGGCTTCAGCAACTCAGAGGTGAAAAACTCAGAGTTTTTGCAGATGCCAAAATAAGCCTGGCTTCTGCAAGAAGCCACCCTTGAATGGGCTTTTGCCCCTAAATGGCACACATTTCACAGATGCCTGGTCTATATCCCCAGTCTCCACTGCATAGGGACAGGTCTTGGTCCAAGTGGCTGTTACTGGGCTGTAGATACAAACATTCACATGTTGCTGACAGAAAACTAATTTTTTGTCCTTTGCAATAGTGTGGGTGAGAGCATCAGCTCGCAATTGTTTGCTCTGGCTTATTTGTCCACATGGCATCTAGAAACTGTGCTTCATTAGGCTGAAAGTGTACAAAAGAAAAGCACAGCCCCAACACTGAGGATGGAGTCAGGATCTCCTCTGTTCCGATTCCAGCTCCAGCTGGGATGCTACACTTGACTTGGGGTAACACTTTTAACCTCTCTGCTTCCATTACCGCAACTTATAGAATGGTAAAGCAGCAACAACCTTCCCCCCAAACTGGCTTTGTGAAAATTAAGGTTTGAAGAATGTTCTGAAGATTAAAGCCAGCCCCAACACACACTTAAAAACATCACAGTTGCTTAAAACTGAATGGCATAATGGAGATATGTACAGCCGCAGAGTCACTTGGAAAGTCCAGACAATGAGTACATCAATCAAGGCTGCTTCCTAAGGCAGACATCTAAATAAATGCTAATGAAGTCATTTCTACAACACCCCCAACCAATGGGGGCTGCAGTACTTAAAAGTAATAACAGCAGTGAGAACAGACTGTCCGTCTAAAAACAAAATAGAACATTGAAAAGCCAAAAAAGAAAGCAACAGTTTGTGCATTACAGAGCTCTGAGAAACATTGTACCTTTGAGCCAGGCTTTTGTTCGAGGGAAGGCTTTTTTTCCTTCAGCCCTCCCTCACTTTCACTGCCTGCTATATCATTCATGCTTTTTGCTTGCCACTACCCAGAGGTACCCAGATGCTACCAGAAGGCACAGACTGTGGGCCTAACTGAAGTCTAGTGACATCAAAAGGCTCCCATTGACTTTAACGGACATTTAACTAACCCTCTATAAATCACTGAGAGTCAGTGATTAAACAGAGCGCCCCTTCTGAATAGTGGAGAGACTAACCTAACGCCCCTGAAACTTAGTTCCTGTGTTAACTCCAACCCTGCATATTTGGGGGCAAGTCTACATCTGCTTTATCTCATAACCTCCATGCTAAGAATATTTCAAAGAGAAGGAGGCATAGTTTCTCTCCAAGCCGGGGATGAACTTCCGTAATATTGTCCCTCTTTGTGGAGTTATACCCAAGCTGGTGGATGACTTTAGGCAACCCGTGGTGGAGGTTCATTTGAGGTCCATATGACACACACTCTGAATCCTGAACCTACTTTGTTAACACAAGTAACTAATTGACCAGCTAGCTCTTCACAGTTGCTCCCGGTGCACTGCTGTGCCAGCCCACGGAGCCTGTCCAGCATGGGGCTCGCTCGTGCGCCTCCTCGCCACATGGAAATTTTTTGTGGCTGCACAAAGAACAGCACTGACGCACACCTCATCTCCGTGGGGTTGAAATGTGACTAAAGCCATATCTTGTGGTGCACATTGCATGCATATTTGACCATGTCATCTGCCTGAGAAGTCACTGACCTCCTGAAGTCCCCCCTCTGAGCAGGCTGGGACAACCATCTTTCACTCATCTGTTAACACCTCCCAGCCCGTCACCAGTTCCTTCTGCACAAAGCGGCACTGGGCTGACAGGTTTGATGATCTGCAGATGATGTTCAGCCTTGACTCATAAGCCAGCTATCTCCAGGAAATTTTATATCGCTGAAAAGGCAAAATGCTCAGCTCACTAATGGGACACATAACTACTCCTGACCCCAGGCCATTCCCGAGTTATCCTTTTTTTTTATGCTTACAGCTAAAGCATTTTAAAACAAAGTAAAATAATTGTGAATGCTGAAAAAAATATAACACCTCAAAGATCTTTTTTGAAGGAAAAAACCCCCAAAAGGACCCCATCAAAACAGTAAGGGAAAAAGCTACTGACCCATGTTACAGTGGCTGGGGATTGTGCTCGGTGTTCCTGCACCTCGGTGTTTCTCTGCTGCCACATCACTTCCTTAAGTCCTGCAGCAAATGGAAGAACTAGCAGCATCTTCAGTGTACTCTTGGGACTACACCAGTGCCAGGACATCCCTGGGATGAAGGTGACTCCAATCCCCATTTTTTTGCAAGCTCTGCAACATGTGGTACTAGAAGACCCCCAGTCTGGCTGGACTTACCAGCACCAATTTGGGCCTTCAGATGGATGACAATAATTCCTAGTGTTTGTGTTTGCACTACTCTTTTTACACTTCCCAAACATCTTTGGTTTGCAAAGATCAAAGGGGGAAAGCCAGGCTCTAGCACCAGGGCCAGGCTCTGGGATGAGTCAGTGAAGTTCCCATCAAGGAAGAAGAGCCAAAACCCGGTGGAGACTAGGTGAGGACCAGGACTCTCCATCCAGAGTAAGATTTCTTTTCTTGAAAGCATTTTTGCCAGCACTTAGATCTTGCTAAATGTCCCACATATGTTTTCCTACCTTTCTCCAAGACCTGAAATTTTGGCCTTAGCTTTTAAGTGTAGTATTAGCCCGGCCATAGTCTTCTGTAAGCTCTAACAGATACACCACACTTGGCATTTGCCTAAGCAAAAGACACGTCCTAAAAGCAGCAGCAGGTCTACCCAGTAACCACTTTTATACCTTGGTCAGCCCAGGTCTTGGCCCTATAACTGTGAAGAGCCACAGTCTATTCCTCAGACCAGCTTTGGTCTTCCCTGTGTTGACACTTTTGTTGAGTTTCACCACTGGCAGTGGGTGCTTCTGTGCCGCTAGCAGGTTCCCTGCTCAGCAATGTCTCCTGATGCACCCAAGGTCCCTTCTTGCCCTCGGTCTGTCCTGCTCTACATCTGAGTAACCCGAAATGCTTCCCCTTTCCCAACACAGCCATACCTCTAGATGGCTGTCCAGCACGGCGCACGGCAGCGAGAGCCAGCCCAGACACTGTGACCGGGATGTAAGAGATTAGGCCAGTATTAGATTTCGGTCTTCCAGACATTCATATGAAGCAGCTTCTTCTGCTTTAACTACTTTCCTTGCAAACTATTCAGCCAAGGGCTGTGTCCAGACTGTGACCAATATGCTGCAGCACGTATTGAATGCAGTGGCTTAGAAAGAAGATGCATTCATAGCTGAAGTTCACGGACAGAGCTGCGCAGCCATGTCTTGCGTGTCATCCACAAGTGTAGCCCACAGCTAGTTTTCTTTTGTACAAGATTTCATGCCTGTGCCTTCAGCCAAAAAGCTGCAGAGCAAGTTCACACTGTCATTCCTAGTCTTCTTCATACTTTCTAATTAGTCCTGACCACCAGAGCCGTGAGTTTTCAAGTTAGGATGATTCTTTCCCTATTTTTTTCTTTTCTTTACAGGATATCCTTTTTTTTTTATTTATTGCACTTTGTATTTCCCACTCGTGCAGTTTGATTTTGTCTTATTCTAGCACATCTCTCTCCTCACCACCCTTTGTAGTGCTTCCCCAGCTCAGTACTGGCTGGAAATTCAGTTATTGTGCTGCTTTTCTAATGGTTTTGTCTAATGTTTTAGAACCAAAACATGAAAAAAAAATGACCTCCCGACTCAAATCCCATGATTTTCCTTGTTTTCTGATGCCGTCAAACCCAAAAAACAATAAAATTACTTTTTTATTCTCCATGAAAAGTTCCTAAATAAACCAACACCATAGAACGGTTAGAGTTGGAAGGGACCTTAAAGATCATCTAGTTCTAACCCCCCTGCCATGGGCAGGGATACCCCCCACTAGACCAGGTTGCTCAAAGCCCCATCCAACCTGGCCTTGAACATTTTGGGGGTTGGGACGTCCACTGCTTCTCTGGGCAACTTGTTCCAGTGTCTCACCACCCTCAGAGTGAAAAATTTCTTCCTGAGATCCAAAACGAAACCTACCTTCTTTCAGTTTAAGACCATTACCCCTCACCCTATCACTACACTCCCTGAATAAAGTGTCCCTTCCCATCTTTCCTGTAGCCCCTTTAGGTACTAGAAGGCTGGTATAAGATCTCCCTGGAGCCTTCTCTTCTCCAGGCTGAACAACCCCAACTCTCTCAGCCTGTCTTCACCGCAGAGGTGCTCCAGCCCTACGACCATCTTCGTGGCCTCCTCTGGACTCACGCCAACAGGTCCATGTCCTTCATACCTTGGGAGCCCCAGAGCTGGAAGCAGTACTCCAGGTGGGGTCTCCCCAGAGTGGAGTAGAGGGGCAGAATCCCCTCCCTCACCCTGCTGGCCACGTTGCTTTGGATGCAGCCCAGAATATGGTCGACATTCTGGGCTGCAAGCGCACATTGCTGGGTCATGTTGAGCTTCTCATCAGCCAACATTCCCAAGTCCTTCTCCTCAGGGCTGCTCTCAATCCATACTTGATAGGCTTCTGAGGGAAGCGGGGCAATGCAATTGAGACCCTGAAAACATCAAGCCGGTGGGGGATCCCATCATCCCCTTGAGCTACCAATTGGCGGGGTGGCCCCCTCCAAGGACAGTGAGACCAAACGGCCCCCCGGCAGAGATGTGCCACCTGCGAGGACCCTGAACTCCACTCTCCTCCACCAGCCTGAAAATCTTTCAGGTCAATCCTGACATCTTTCCACCAGGTCAGGGAGAAAGGCCCAAGACCACAGTCACACCAGCAGTGCAGAGACCAAGTTTGTCAGCCACAGCCACTGATTTAATACCCATTTTGTCCGCCGACCTTTCTGTGCTGCACAAAGGAAGCCACCACACCAGAAAAGACTTTTGTACAACGAAGCTCAATTCCTCCCTCAGCTGTACCCAAGCAGCTTTATTGCCTAAGGATCCAGGTGATAAAACTAGGAGGGAGAATTTGGTTCAGGTGTTGCCTATCCCTTTCCCTTACCTTTCCCTCGCTTGCCCAGCCAATGCTATTTGTTCTGCTGTGTAATCAAGGCAAAAAATATGCTAATATGCAGCAGTGAGCCCTCCCTGGAGGGCATCTCTAAAAGCTCAGCTATGTTTAACATCATTATGGCTAGGATTTGGGAATAGCAAATCTTCTGATGACTATCTGCAATGGCTCCTGCACTCCCCACAGACACTGCCGCTGCTCCCATCCAGAGCTCAGCTATTCTTGGTGGGTGCCTGCAGAGCACAGCCGGCTTCACTTCTTTCCTTCCAAGGCTGCAGCTCTGTAGCGTTCAGGAAACACACTACGAGGGACTTGTCTTGCAACTTTTCTTGGTATTTTTCACAGTGGGTGAATGGGCCCAGCTTCTCTGGAAGTCCACGCAAGCTCAGCCCAGTTCTGGATAAGACAGTCCAGTCCCACAAAAGCACGACACATCCCCCATTTCAGGAACACTGCAGAGCATCAGATGTAGAATACATGCTGTACTTTCCCAGTGCCAAGGGAAAGTGGTCACATCATGATTATCTGATGACAAAAAAGAGAAAAGCTTGGGAAAGTTCTGGAGCACAGTCTGCCTATCTGAGCAGAGCGTCCCAGCCTCACCATCCTGCCGTCCGTCTTGAACAACCGCAGCTCCAGCGAGTGGCAGCGCAAGGTGCCGTGCAACCGGCCCCAGTGTTTGTGCACCTTTGGCAAATTTTAAATTAGGAGCAGCTGCTAGCAAACTAGCAGGGATGTTTTATAGCTTGCTGACAATGCCAGATTCTGCAGATATTACAGTCCGTACTCAGTGGCATCTCTGGAGTATTCGGTTTTTACAAGCATTTCCCAACACACCACCAGGAATGCACAAGAACTGCTCACATTTACGCCATCGGGGATCAGGGATGGTTCATCTCCTTCCACAGTTGGCCCAGACACGCTCCACACACTGCAACCAGCCCATTGGCATGAGCTCGGTGGGGAAGTGCTGGTGTCTGTCCTCACTGGGGGTTTTACGGTCGGTTTGGGGCACCGGCAGTGGATCTGTTATCAGACCTGGTACTCCCTCACTTGAAAAGTTGTCTCATCAAGGGACAGTTTGCTTGTTTAGAAAAGGAGATTATAGTATTTATTTCCCAGCAGAGATGGATAGCCTCATCAATCGTTACTTAAGCAACTGAAGGTTTTTATTTGGAGGAGGCTAAATAAGTGTAAAATTATAGAGGGGATTAAGACAGATTAAGGGGTGCCTGTTAGTCAGAAATGCCTCCTGGTGGGCTGGGAATTCTTCCAAGAGGCTAAACATAACTTGACTTGCAACACCACAAAGTGAGTATCTTGTGCTACCGTATCACTCCCTGCGCTTGGAGTCAGCAGCTCCAGCAATGGCTCAGAAATCTGCTGTCCGACCTGCTGTCTGCAGGTCCGCATCTGATGACAGCTTTAGGGACCACACTCAGCTGTCTCTGGAAGTGAGACCTCATCGGTCCTTGCACCTGGCCGAAGGGTTTCACCCAGAAGCAAGTGGAGACGTGCCTCAAACCCTGCTCGCTATCAGGTCTGGCACTGCTGCAACTATCATTTTCAGCAGCTTCACTGCCCACAGGTCCTTATCACAGATCCACCACCTCCGGGACAGCGTTCAATTTTTTCAACAAATAAGTTATCATCATTCTGAAAAGAGAGTACCACATCCCTTCTCTGCGTGCTGTCACAACAGCATTGCTTCCTCCCTTTAAAGGGATGGTGTGCAAGTGCGCAAGTACATTTTATCAATACACTTTTTCATTCTTTATCACTTGAACTCATCTTGGGAGGTTTGGACAGGGGTCTCAGGGCTGTCCTTTCCATTAGAAATAAGATAATGCTACCTTTTACCCACTACAAAGTCCCAATACTGTATTTCTTGGATCTCATATGTCTCAAGGGTGGCAGCAAATCAGAAAGTGCAAAGACTACACACACTGCCAGAGAGTAACATTTCTTTAAAAAATAACAGTCTTAGCATTTCATTTCCTTTCCTTCAGTTTGCTTCAAAATTGTGCAACAGACAACTGTTTAAGACCAGATAACACAGAAAATGCAGTTTCAAATTGCAAGACAGCACTGGATTACCTCTGGATTGGTTGTTAAAAAGGGACACTGCTTATTTTTTGAAAGAATAGGGAAAAACATGCTGTAGAATATTTTGGAGGTCCTGGGACTTCTGGTTGTGTAACAACCAAAACTTCTCTTGAGCCATTATACCCTCCCTCTTGTTAAGTTCTCATTTGTTTTCACACATATGACATATTAGCTTCCTACATCAGTGGGTAGGAAAATCGTACCTGCTTTATAATCCTTTATAATGCTGCTTCTTCTTCCCTCAAATAATTTCTTCCAAAAAAAACCTTTCAGGTAATCAGTCTGCCCACGGAACTAAAGAGAATCGCTGTCTCCTGACAATGACATATTGCTTGTATTTTAGGAACACTAAAAAAAAATGAGGGAGTATATTTACTGAACTGAACAGATCTGTACCTGGAATCCTCCTCTTGATCCTGCAAAGGCACACGGTGCCTGTGTTGAACAGAAACCTAACACCACAAAGTGAGATTCAGAATAAAAGGCAAATCTTTTCCAGTTTTTAGGAGAAACTGAATTATAACACTCAAGGACCGCTCCTCCCACCTTTACATAGCTTTGCCCATGGAAAAGCTGATTGCCTCGGGATACGATTCAGGACCTAGGATGGATGCAGCATGCTCCATGTGAAAGAAAGAGTCCACATAGGGTGGGAACTGCTGATGAGAGAAGCAAAGAGCAGGAGGAGATCCCAAAGGCACAAGAGCCTGAACAGCAGCAGCCATGAATATCTGTTCTCCTCCTCTCCGCTGCTCTTGAATAAAAATGTAAGGGGTTTTTTTGGGTCAGTCTGAGAAAGAAACAGGTTAGCACTTGGTTCTCGGGAGGCGGACATGACTGCCCCTCAGCTGCTCTGAATGGCCACAAACCCACACAAAGGCTTGTGACCTCTTCAGATCTCCTGCTCCTCCTCCCCTCAATTGCTCCACACTGCACAGTCAGTGTCCTTGGTAGGGTGTATCACAGCCTGGCGTTCAAGACAGAGTGAGTTCTGCCTGTTTCAGTCTTAACACTTAGTATGTAATCCTTGAATCTCCTTAATGCAACAGCCATGTTTCTGTCCAGAATTAGGGAAGTGGGGCAGGAGTGATGGGATGGGCACAGCTGGCCATGCTTTCTCATGGTCTCCAGGAGAGCTCTTCTCCCCAGGCCATCTCTTAGAAACATGCTGGCCTGAAATGGTTGGAGCAACTCAGGAGCTGGATGTTCCCCTATGGTTCTCCCTTTCTGAGCTACATAACAGCCACACGGTGGCTGTCCATTTCATCCAAAAGCAGGGTAAAACCAAGTGCTTCCTTGCTCCATTACATGATCTGCTGGCAGGGGGGCAAAACCCCATCTTGCAGGCAGGCGCTCAACAGGCTCAGGAGCCCTTTCAGCTCCCAACGACTATGTCCTGAGGCCCCGCTTGGTGCCAGCACAATTCACGACAAGGGTTTATCTGGGACAACTGAGAACTTGTGCCAACAGAAATCGGACCCAGCTCAGAAAGGAGGGGTCCCCCGTGTGTGTTACACAACCCCCAGCACAGCCAGGGATCTTTTCTCTGTAACGAGATCCTCTGACTGCAGCAAAAGGGGACTCTGTTAGCAGTAACCAGACTCGCCTCCCTCTGGCTTCCCCTTCTCCCTTTCCGACACAAGGGATCCCGTCACCCTGAAGGAGCCTGGCAGTGCACAGTCCTATTCTCAGTACCACAACTACAACCATTGCCACCCAGAAAGGGCTACTGCTTTCAAGAGCAAGGAATGTCAGCACATCTCTTCTTTCACAGGTCTGTAGCTCACTTCCAGCTCCCTAAGGACTATTCTGAATTTACCCAGAAGGGAACACGAGTTTAAGTGAGAGCTCCTAGCCAAAATCTGTATTTTTTTACATAGAAGAACAGGTACTGGATGAAAACTCTCCTAGCTGTTGTATGGGTCAATATTCCTCAAGAAACCTGTTAATTAGGCCATGTTCCTCATTTAATAACCCACAGTATGAGCACCAATATATTCTATTAGCTTGGTGCTGCTAGAGGATGATCCCCTCCCCTTTTCTTGTTCTGGAAATAGCCTGTGACTGCAATTGCAAATGTAAAGAGAAGCGTTAGAGGTGGTGATGGTTACTTAGGGGCTGATAGGTCAGTACAGAAATTGATGGGAAAATAAAAGAAGAGCTTAAAACTACTGCTGTATCTCTCCCACGACTGGAAGTTTGCACACCTGCAAGATTAAGCAGCTGAGGTCAGAAACAGTCATCTGATGAGGTTCATTTGATCCTTTTTCTTACCTGTTTGGATGGCTTCCCAGAATTTCTGTCTCATATACACTTTTTTCCTCTGATAATCCCCTCAGACTAGCCCAGAAGCGTCCATTTAGATGTCCCTTGAAGTAAGCACAACTGACTGACCTCTACCCGTTATGTGCATAACGGTCATACACAAAAATACATTTATAACATTAACCCTTTTTTGCCTGTCAGGACAGGACAGCACATATGCAGAGGTTTGCTTTTCCTTCAGCTGTGTTAAAACCTGTCATTTGTGCTTCCCAGACTATTCTGTGCTGCAGCCCTGAGCTTACAGTTGCCAATCCTTCTGCAAATTTTCAAGTCACCATATTACATCGGTAAGAATTAACGCTGATGGCCTAAACTTTTGCAAGTCTTGGAGCAGACTCATCTTCCCCCATGTTCTTCTTACCACCAGATCAAAAAGCAGTTAGAAGAAAGTGCAAGCCTCATGCCTAAGCTTCGACAAATCTGCTGTCCAAAAACTGTGAAGCAAGATCCCAGCATCCTCAGAGGTCTCATCCTGACACTGGAAGCATTTTAAGGGGGGGGGGGCGCGAGCCCGCAGAGCACTGGGGGTATGTCTGGAGCACTGCAGTCGGCTGCCACTTCCTCTCTGCCTTGGCGAGAAACACCAGCACGTCCCATTGTCTGCTGGGACCACAGAAATATTCATCCTGCCACGCAGCACATCCCAGCTGCATTCCCAAGCCGCTTCTCCCACTCCGTTCTGGCTTTGGAAGCTGACAGTAAAACAGAGGAAACCTGTGCTAAAAACCAAACTGAAGCCACCCAGTAAGAGAAAATCAACAATTTCCGCAGGGAGGTGACTCAGAGGGGACCTGGCATTGTGTAGATAATAGGAAGGAACAAATGGCAAACCATAGTTTAGCTCAGAACATCCATTCCAAGATGGACCAAGCCTTTAAACTGGCTCACATCAACCCCCCTTTGGCACTTGACAGAAAATAAGAAGCAACAGCTCTGTGCCTGTTTGAATGTAGAGCTAGATCACTATGTACTAAGGGAACCGTGCCACCCATTGCCAGTTAATCCTGCTTTAAGGGCCCTACAAGGAAGAACCCCTACGAAGTAATGAGAAACTTATACTAAACAGGAGGCTCTTTTCTAAAGGGGCAGTTGTCCTCTGAGGGGAAGCAGGAAAACACGCATGGGACCGCTGGAAGCTTCGTGCTGCCTGCTCGAGTATAGTACTTCGAGTCCTATATTCACATTTTTACAATTATCACATAATGCATAATGTCATACAAACCGGGAGACGTCAGCTCTGCGCGGAGCCAAACCGAACACGGGCAGGCACTGCACGCTCCCTGCGGGGCAGCCCAGCCTCGGGGACCATCCTGGCCCCTTCTCATGTGTCCTGCGCCCCGCGTGTGTGTGTGTGTGTGCGTGTGTGTGTGTGTGTGTCCCACCCCGAGGCAGCACAGCCCTGCCTAGTGCAAAGCTGCTCCTGCCCTCACGACTGAGCTCGTCCGCAGAGGATAAACCCCTCACGCCGCATCTAGTGGGTTTAAATGAGGTGTCGCAGCCTTAGGTGGGTCACAGCCACCCTTGGAGGCTGAGCAGCCCCCAGAGCCCGGTTCCCAAGCCAGGCACGTGTGCTCTGAGCTTTCTGAACTGTGGGAGTCCAAACACAGGCAGCCTCAAGGCGCCCCGCGGGGTCTGGCCAGCACCCTGTCCTCAGGGCACACGCGCATCCTGGCAGGACACCCATACCCTGCTTTTATGCCTGTCTCCAGGGCCGACGCGTGCCCCTTCCCAGGACACCAGCCTTGTGAAATCCCCAAGATGACAATTCCTCTTCTCAGGGACAGGGGATAAGTGAAGCTTGTCACACAAACACTTTGCAAAAGGTTAATTTAAAAAAAAACCAGAACGCCCTTTTTCCCCTGCCCCAGCTATCATCAGAGCGCGCTGCCACGCAGATCAGCCAGACACCGCCTGTCATCCCTGCTTTGCTTTCCTCCCCGCTCCCACTCCCAACGGCTGGGTCCTTTTGGGGCTCTAAGATCCCTCTCCTGAGGGTCTCTCCCATTCAGAGATCTGTTCTCCAGTCCCTCTTCCCACTTCAGACACCTTCCTCGGTGTCTCCTTTGTTCTGCCGCAGCACAGGCCAGCAGGTCCCTCGGTGATCAGTGGTTTCTTTGAGATAGGGCAGATAACATGGGACTGGGACTTCGTAAATCCTGGGAGATTTGCTGTGGGCTTATGAGAGAGGATGGAGGCTCCAAGTCCATGGAGTACCTGTGGTCTGGTCCTCCCCAGCCTGCAAAGACAACCTATACGCACCTGCTGTGGCTCCAGCATCCCAGTACAGGCATATTCCTATTTGTCAGGTTCATTCACACACCAGTCACAGCTATGTTTTTCCATATTAAAAGGGCATACATATGCTTTTCACCCTCACACTCCAGCCCAACAAGCCAACCTCTGCTCTGCTATTGGAGCTAGTTGGCTGAAAGTCACTCTGTGAAAGCAAAGCCTGAAGCCGTATTCAATCACGTTTAGCCACGACTGGCAAAATGCAGTAACGTTGAGAGATTTTTGCAGCAGATTCTGTTGAGAACAGAAATCATACCGAAGAGAGAGCTTTCTCCACAATTACAGGAAAATAGCTTTCTTTAGAACCAAAAAGGTTTTGTTCTGGGTTTTTGTTTGGATTTTTTTTCCCCCTGACCTGTGAGATACTCTGCCAAGCCAGACAAAATTACAGTGCCTTAGTGCTGCGCGGCAAGGATGAACAAGAGGGACAAATAAAGTATCCTTTTTCCCCTCTTATAGGAAAGTATTATACAAGTAACCAGCTGCGCGGCCGGGGGGGCTCCTCCAGGAGCACTGGCATGCTCTGTTGTTACTAGACTAAATAGATTGTTGGGCTTCTCCATCCCAAGCTTCTTTGCAGAAAAGCTGTACAAAGTAAATATATTCCTTCCAAGGCCAAAACCTTTCCCGTGCCAACTCCCGGCTCCGAGCAGATGTCCGCAGTTGGGCTGCGAAGCCCCCGAGGAGCAGGGGGTTTGCACTGGCCAGGTGTCCCCGTCTGTGCGGCGCAGCCCCTGCGGCAGCGCGGGCTGGAGGCAGCTGGTGGAGGCTGGTGGTGTCAGACAGCAGCGCGCTAATGAACTGAGAAGCACCAGAGGAAATTCCTCGCCGCGGAGATGGGAATACAACCACCAACGTAATCAAGGGGGCATTTCAGTCGCTTAGCGTGAAGCCAAAGAGTTGCTGCGTAACTTTGGGTAAGTGGCTTAAATTTTTAAGAGGCAGGGTTGAGCAGCACAGCAGGTCTCTGAAGAAATCTGCTCTTTCGCTGGCTCTGGGAGGGAGTGTCCTTTGTCAGACAGAGAAAGAAAATGGGATTTATTATTAGAGACACGTTAGAGAAAGAAATGGGATTCGGTGCTGCTAAGGTTGCTTCTAAGTCTGAAGCAGGAAAAAGGTTGAGGCTGAGTTAGGACCCCTCCTCCTGCACCATGTGTGAACTGATGAAGACTGACTTAGAAACTTCTCCCTGTTCCCCAGTTCCTCCGACACAGCGATCATCGTTGCTCGCAAAGTGCTGTGCACTCTCCAGAGATGCAGCATAAACTCCAAAGCACCAGTCTTTCACTTCAGGGAACCCAAGATTTCACATGGTCCCAAGCAGGGAGTGAATTGTAAGGAAATCCATCTTGACGCAGATAAAACAAGAGGCCAGTTCATTCACGGGACACATACAAAGGGGAAAAGCCAGCAGTCTGTACACCAATCTCTTTTTTGCTGCTTTTAAGAAACTTGCAGCGTCAGGCAAAATTGGAGCTTTAACCTAACAGCAATGAAATGGCCTTTCACAAAAAAACTCTGCCTGCATCTGAACTCTGCCTGCATCTGGCAGCTGAGAACCCTGCCAAGGCTTTAACCCTCTGATACTAAGAGAAAGAAATATTGATGAGTGTCCCTCTGGCGAAGGAAACCAAATGGTGTTTTTAACTTCAGTGGATTCTTTACAGATTTTCAATTCCTTAGCAAGGCTGTTGCTCCAGACTGGGGTGTAATTGAGATGCATTAGCCACTCACTCAAAAACTTTCCCAGGAACATATGTGCACACACACAGACTACGCATTCAGATATAAATACATACCGTACCTGCACATGCATTAAGCTGCTGTTCATGGGCTGTCTGGACATTCCCACTGCCAGCTCGGCTGCTCAGTCAATCGCAGCGCTCAACTCTGCCAGCTCAACATGACAAATAAAGCAAACATAGAAAACTAGCTTATCACTGCTATCTGACCACAGCCGTGAAAAACAGAAGAGGGTCTTTTAAGGACCAGTCCCCATGAAAGATAAGGACACTGAGTATTTTCACCCCAAGAGGGATGGTGAACTCCTTAAAACCAACTCTTCTACTAGTGCACCAACTTGCTGATGAGCCCACCTAAACTCTTCAGCCTGTAGTCTCCTCACCAGAACAAGCCACCATCTGTGCCCAGCACAGTGGAAAATCTCCCTCCATAATCTTCCAACCTCCTTTATTACATTAATCTTGAATAAAAAGACAAATTTGATCAGTATAGACTGATCCTGCTCATAGCGTAGCATCTATTGGGATGAATAAAGTGTATCCTTGAAGGGTTTCAGTTCCATAAGGACCTGAAGCACTGATCTGAGCACACCTCTGGAAAGCTGCGATGGTATCCAGATGCAGCTTCTGAAACTCTGATTAACAGTGGCTTTTAAAGCACAGACCTCACTCAAAAAATGACCGTTCTATGCAAGTAGGGTTTTCTTACAGACTAGAGGAGACTAGGGTCTGCTACACCAGAAACCTCTTAACATAAGATTAAAGACCAACTCTATTCTTTCTTTTAGCCTAGGTAGTGTAAATGGGTTACATTATAGGTCTCTAGTAAGTGGCAGAGGTGGGTGTAAACCCACCTATTTACAGTCCTATATCATGGTAAGAAAAATCATATCCTCCTCTTATGAAAAAGAGAGTGTAACACAAGATGTACCAAGGCTTACTTCCATCTCAGGAGGCATGATCCATCAACGAATCCTAAAGCACTTTGCGAGAGCTAAGCGTCTACACCACGCAGCAGCCACCTCTGTCCATCTGCAGCAGGGAGAACTAACACACAGAAAAGGAAACTGAGGCACAAAAGTCTTATGATTACTGTCTGAAAATGTAATCCTGTAACCCAACCAGTATGACAACCTAGCCACTTGTGTCCAAGGAAGGTCTCTTCAGCAGGGGAAATTTTACTCTTTCCTGGAGAAAAGGAGAAAACTTATTCTTAAGGGAACCAAAGTTTTTGGACATAGAAATAAACAGTTTACAACTTATCACTGACAAAACCTCACAAATCTAAACAGAAAAGCTGATTAAAAGACTGTAGAAATAGTAAAACTGATAAGCAGAGATAATTTTACCAGGCTTGTACAACAGTCAGTGGCCAAAATGTTAATCCAAACTTTTAAACGTTCATTTGAAACATCCTTCAGAGGTCGTAAAAAATTTGCTGTCTATCAGTTTGAGGTCATCATTTTATTTTATCTATATTGTCCTCCCCACATACCTCCCTTTTAATGAATTGCTAGAGTTGCTTTGACTTTGGCACATGATGAGGTCTTACATGGCCAAATGTCTTCAGAAGTCTACGCCCAGCTTAATTTGAGGGTGTTTTATCTGGACATTCAGCCATCAACCCACTTGCTCTTCAAAGAGGAGAGAAACTGGAGGTCAAACTGGCTCATTCAGAGAGGAAATAGCTTATTCTGAGGCAGCCAGTGAAGTGACCACTTTGATTACCTTGATGTAAAATAACAGGATTTGGCCCAGTCATTATTTTTCCACCAAGCATTTCACAGAAGCCAAGGAAACCAGTAGTTATATATCAGCTTGAGGCAACTATCAGGTCACCAGGCATCTTTCCCTTCCAGGTCTCCAAAGCACTGCAGGCTTGGAAGAGCCCCAGTGCAGGCAGCGCAACTGCAGGCATCTGATGTGCACGTGCTGTGCTCGCCTTAGTTCAGGCATTTGCACAAGGGAAGGAACAAACCTATTTTTCACAGAAAATATAAGGGGAACCAAGAAAGAGGTTGAAAAACTGCAAAAGTCATGTCAATGTTCAGGGGCTTTACTTCAGCTGCTAACTACTGTTTTCCCACACAGTGCACCTGCTCCCTCAGTGTCTTCAAGTCATAGATACAGAATTTTCCAAGAAAAAGCAAACTACAGTTCGTTATTCACCCCCAGAGCCAGTATAACTTCACAGAGGTCAAGATGCCGTTTTCTTTTCTACATTTTCAACAGGATCTCCCCTCTTACCTGCGATCAGGATATCACCAGCTACTCTGAATTTCACAGTGGTTGCTCACCAAGAACTCAGGTTTGCCTTCTCCGAAAACACACACCTGCCCCACTCACCACAGAGCTGATTTCCCTTGGCCTCCAGCACAACCGGAGCCTGTGGGACACAGCTGAGCAATTCAGACCATATCCCACAGCTGGCAATAATACTTCTGCCCATTAATTAGGTGGATTTGTTACTGGAGATGATGGTAAAGTGGTTAAGGTTGATGAAATAACAAAAGAAAACCTCTGAAATCAAGAGTTGCTTGCCCAACCCTCACTTTTGCAGCTTGAGCGCTGCAGATGCTGTGCCCAGCGGTCGGGCAGAGGCCAGGTCTGCAGTGAAATGCCCCCTCCCATACAAAAGCCGAATCCCATCATCACAGCCTGAAGAGAGTTGGCGTATGGTCAGTCTGACTTGACCTAAGCTTTGGAAACCTGAGAAGATTGCACGGGATTAGTCAGCGGGTAACACAAAACCCAAAAGCCACAATTACCAGGCAAGCAGCAGCCACTCTGCCCAAATTGCTCTCAGCCATCCCAGCCATTGTGTTTGTGGGAAACAAGGAACAGAGAGCACCTGATCCCTCCAGCTCCTGCAGAACGCAGCTCCTGGCCAGCTCTGCCCAGGGAAAGCAATACACAAGCTGGCATCTCTTGAAAGATGTGAAACCCACAGGGTGGGCAGTGGGACAAGGTGGGAGAAGGGTCCGACATACATACAGTTAAAAAACCTCAGTGAAGGAGAAGGGAAGCCAGCCCACGTTTGTGCCTATTCCTGGATATTAAAGAGCCTTTTAGGCACCTGAGATATTAGGGATCACACTTGCTTGATGCACAAGGGATGCTTTGAAATGGCTACAGCCTTTTTATTCACATAAACTCTCTCTGAGTTCCCTTTTCTTCTCTTTGGGCAGAAGTTTACACCAAGGTTTTATTTGGCTTCAGGGCAAACAAGATGCTTTGCAGAAAAGCACTGTCAAACAGACCCCTCTCCTAGACGAGTAATTATGAGAACAAACAGCTCCTTCTTAACCCACAGGGGAGTCTGCCAACCCCTCTTCTCTGCTATTCTCGGCTTTCTGGCTTGTAAAGGGTTACCTGCAATCTAAATGAATGGCTTGTCCTTCTCCGGCTGGTTGGGAAAGCTGAGCAGACTTCAGCCGGCAGCGGGGCAGAGTTGTGCCAGGGATACTCGCTGCAGATTACCCGGTAATGGTAACAGGAGACACCCTATGCCCTCCCAGACAGGACTCCAGCAAGCGCGTCGCAGCGTCGCAGCATTGCAGAGCAGGTTTAGATGCGTCAGGTGCTCTGCTCAAAAAAACCAAACAAGGCAATTCCTGCCCTGAAGACCCTGCATACCCTCGCAAATGCAAGACGACGCTGCAAACAAAGGTAAATGTGCAGGCATAATTTTAAGCAGTAGGATGAACATCTGGATAGGATGCTCTGAGCTAGAGGGCCGTTACGATGCCAGACCTGGGTGCAGTGGTCGGAGCACGGGATAGTTCTGGACGCAGGAGTGCAGCATCCCGGGGCTCTGCGGCAGTCTGTCTCGGAGTGAAGTTCAGGGAAGTAACTTCCAGCTGTGATGTCTAAGCCCAACCCTTAACCTCAGTTTTGACAAAGCAGTGCAATGGTTTGGATTTGCTGTGAAATCTCTTTCTTTTCAACTTGTTTTCATAAATACATATGGAACGACTCTAATGCTTCCATTTGAACTACAGTTCTATTATTGCCTTCGTCAAACAGGCCTGACCTTTATCTCACTTACCTGAGGATAGCCAGTGCAGGTCAAAAGCCACTAGATTTGTGAAGGCTTAGTGCCAGCTTCACAGATCTCTAGGACAGCCAAAACCAGCACGCAAGGTGCCGTATCCTGACACAAGACTGAATAGAACTTCACAAAGCAAGGGGATTTGGAAAAGGGATCTATGAGTGGCAGTGACATTAGATAACCCACTTTGGTGGAATGAGCAGGACAGGGAGCACTGGTCCTTCATATTACCAGTTGCATCCAGTGTTGCCAGAGGACCCTCCTATCAGGCATGAATTTAGGATGTTACACCGCTTTATAGATGGGTGGCAGCCTGAATCCAAAATCCCTACCTGCACTAAGCACTAGCTAGGGGTGGTGTCAATGAAGTGAAGGGCAGTTCTTAAGAAATAATGTGCAATCCGATGCCAGTAAAACTGTCAAAGCCTGGCCCTTCGCTTTTATTGGCCAGCAAGTACAAAAAGGAGGTGCTGATGTTCAAAGAGGGCATTTTAGATTTAGTAAGGAAAAGAATAAATCACGCAGCAGACGTTTATTAAAGGAGTTAAAAGTCTTCCCCAGAGCTGTATGACTCCTCAGAGAGCAAATGGGAATGACCATGTGTTTTCAGAGGCATCTGATGAATTGTCTATTTTTGTGCACTCTGCTTTCTAACTTCGCTATCCAGAATGCCCTTTTTCCCCTAAGAGCAAAACTTGAGCTGAAAGGCTGGACATGGAGAGAGAACCGATGAAAAAAAGAGGGGTCATTTCAGGGAAGCATCCCACAGTTCAGCTGTTCCTCATAACACACCTCAACTATCAGGACCTCATCTAACCATACCTCTATGCATGCCTGGAGCATTCCTCACAGGAGCACCAGGATACGTATTCCTGTTCCAGCAATGAGTCACAGTAGTTCATCCTCAAATAGCCATCAGCTTCATATGCACGTGCGGGAGACTCTTCTGAGATTTCCAGCTGGTCTTCCTTGCAAAACATCCTGGGACTCTCCCTTCCCATGACATCCGAGACTTCTCACAGAGCATCCCTGTCTGCGGCCTTCCGGTGCAGAACAGCATAAGTAGAAAAGATATGAGCAGAGACAGGACCTTCTTCAAATCAAAGGTAGAATGGAGAGATAAAAGGATGAATGTGAGCAAGGGAAGTGAAGGACAGGAGTTGTGTCTTACTTTATACTCGACGGCTTGCCAAACAACATGAACGCTTAGCAAGACATGCATTATCCTCCTGCTCTCGATCAGAACAAAGCTCATATCCAGCCTTGGAAACAGGACAGTATCCCAAAACATTAAACTATGCTCTTGTCATTCACATTTGCTTCCTGAACTTTACCCAGCAGTTTACAGACCCTATTCCTAGAAAAAAAAGGAGAGATCTCTCCTTTTTCTTTGCATGCAGGTAGCGTGAGAATGGGGGAAAAATCCTTCAACCTTTCAAGATGTGGTTTGCAAATCACCTCTCCATCTGAGCAGCTCTGGATGGGTAAATATTAGCAATAATCTCCCTGCCTCCGCCAGAAGAAAATGAAGAGGTGGGAGGACAAAATAAACCCTTGTGCTGAAATCATGGAACGGTTTTGCCTCTGCCTTGCAGTCCAACACACACATCTTGGCATGCACACAGCACCCGGACAAGCACCCTTGCTCCTCATTTTCTTCCTGATGAGACCACCCATAGGCAGTGGAGCAGAATGGACTCAGGAGAGGATGGAGGGATATGCTGCCCATACGCTCTGTCCTCCATCACTGGAAAGAGCTTGTCGCATGGAAAAAACAAGAACACATTCCACTGGTGCAATCAAAAAAACATTGACCTCATTGGGACCTAACATTGGTGTTATTATGATGTTGGGGCGAGAAGTGTCTATTTATCCTCCTTTCATTTCTTGTTAAAAAGCATAGCCCATGTCAGAGCTGAGGAGAGCTGCAACACAGAGGAGACATTATTCTCAGCTTTGGATTAAGATCAGTATTTTAATGAAAGCACTTATTAGCCCCAGCTGGGGCTCAATTTTCCAGTGAGTTGGGAAAAAAAATATATTGCCCTGGCCATTCTTCTCTGGGGATTGTGCAGAGACATCTGAGAGTATCAATTACTGATCATAATACTCTATTGGAAACGAACAGCTGGGGAAAAGCCGCTGGCTGGAAACGACTGGATTGCTTTACATTTTAAAGTATAGTTCTTGGCTATATGGTGTCCATTTTTTTCCCACTCTGGGATCCTGACTGCTCTCAATGGGCTGCAATAACCCTGCCCTTGCCACCCTCTCACACCAGTGCCACCTTGCCAGCCATCAGAGGAGGCTCAGCTCTCGGCAGAGACCACAGTTGGCCTTGGGCTGCCCGAGGTGTGGAGCGGAGCACAGCCTCAGGGGTCCTCCCACGGGCTGTGCACATCGATCAGAGCCACCTAAACCCTCCACCTTAGGGAGAGAGATGCTTTGTATACTCTGTCCCCCAGAAGCCACAGCAACCCAAATGGCCTCTGGACCATTCACGCACCAATGCCTGCTCATGGAAGTGGGAGATGAGCCGGTGTAATTCCTGACTTCAGACCTCTCACAGAGCCTTAACTCTGAATCCACATGCCCTAGGGGAAGAGAGAGGGTTGGCCAGGAATTAAAAGCAATCTTGTGCTGCCCAGGTCTGCTGCAGCCCTGCATGTCCAGTCACAGCACCGCAGCCATCCCTGCACTCCGATGGGAGAGCATCCTGTCACCCAGGCAGAGCAAGGGTGACAAAGGGAACTCACTGCCATGTGAATAACTTGGTTTTGACAAAATTACTCTGTGGGGAGGGAAGCATTATTCAGCCAAACGAGCATATGGGTCTCCTTCTTCCTCCTGCAGTTATGGGGTGGAGGAATGACTGCATGGACACAAGGTTATTCCTGGAGAACACAGATGTTCTTTGAATGTTTGTACCACCCAGTGACTTAGAAACCAAAACATATCAAGACAGGCTTGGAAAGATGTGTAACTTAATGCAGTGATGAAAGGAAGGTGAGTGAGGAACAATGTGTGGGGCAATCATGCAGAGGTGTCCTTGTGGACATGTCCTGCATGTCCTTCCATGTATAACACGCTGGACATATGGAGGAAGACAGACCTTGAGCTGGGATCTGGCATTGTGAACTAAAAGTTGACGCCATCTCAACACACCTATACAATAACTGATCCAGCAATGGATGAAATCAGAGCAGAGCTGGGGGAAGCTGTTATTTCAAAGTGAAACATCAGTATACGCACAAGAGGTTGCTAATGAGGGACAGATCTCTGCCTTGTTCAGCAAGCAAGGTATGGAGAGGTGTGTGTGTGTGTGTGTGTGATGCTACATTTAAAAAAGAAGTGGCATCAGAGTGAAGTGGCCAACAGCAGCGGGTGTGCAGGTGGGATGTGCGTGCAGCTACCAGCTTTTCCCTCGTGGCCCCCAAGGGTGGAGAGGGTGGCAGCACTTTACTCCTGCCCTGAGGGATCAAGCAAGGGATGGAAGGAGAGACATCCACAGATGTGTGCCAGCAATTTCTGGACAAGTTTAAGGCTGTCTTCACGTGAACAGCTGCACTGAACCATAATGGATGGTCATTCTCAAAGGCAAACTGTAAATTTCCCAACAGAACAGGCTGTGTGTGTGTGTGTGCGCGCATGAACCACATGTTTCCCCAGGGCTGAGGGCTGCAGGGGGGGACAGGGGGGACGGGAGGGAAGCCCACTCCAGCAGTTGCCAGGTTGAAGGTTTCACATTCTTTCAGTTGTAGGGGCTGGAGTTATTTTTCTCCACTAGGAATTTCAGATCTGTGTGGATTTTATCAGAACATCAAATAAATAAAATGTTCTATCTGGGAACCTGCTCTCTAAATGCCATTGGAAAACAAACTCAGATTCGAGGAGCTAATTTCCAGCTAGCCTGGAACCAGGTAGCTCAGGAGTTTCACAAGAAAGCAAAGGAAATCACAGGCATGTTGGCCTTGAGAACAGGGATACTCCTTGAGATTTGGTTAACTTTTTTATTCCCTTCTTCATCCCCACAACCAGCTCGTCTCAGCTGAACTGGGAGCCTAATTCTTTGCAGGGAACAGAAGAGAATATGCATGAAAACCAAACCTTGAAGCCCTTCCCCACTTTTTAAAAGGGCAAAAAATCCTCACTGCTGGCCCCGTGCTATTTTCACAGTCCTGTGATTATGCAGGGGCAGAAGAGGCACCTCTTCAAACCCAAAGCCCAGCCAGTCCAACATGACAAATTACCTCTCCCACGAGCACCCTCCAACCAGGGACACAGCACAGTGCCCACAGCTGCTCCAAGCCCAAGGCAGATGCTAATCATCATCTCCAGGAAACAAGCAACGAGCACCTGAAAAGAAACTGAGTCCCAGCATCACACAGACCAGCCATTCAGCTCGGGCCAGTCCCATTAGATTTGGTTGACAAAAGAATCCAACGTGCACAGTTATAATTTGCCAGGGGGTAAAAAAAAAAAAAAAGAGAGAGAGAAAGGAAAAAAATAGGAAGAGAAGCTTTCCCTTCTGAATGGAGAGTCTGTGGCCCAGCCTCCCTCCTCGTCAGCAGACAGGCTGGAACTCCCAGGCTACGGGGAAGATCTCCTGGGGCTGATCATGTTCTTAAAGGCATGTTCCCAATCAAGAAGGCTGGGATGAGGCATAATAATTGCCTAGGCTTCCTGAGAACTGGCTTAATATCCCTCAAGACTGATTTAACCTAGTTTTTCATTCTGCTTTCACATCAAAAAATAAAGATCTGACTATATCTTGATATACTGCAAATCAGGAAATGGAGGCGTATGGTATATCTCATCCTCCCCTGCCTGGAGCTCTTTGAGGCACGCTGCCAAGGCAGAGCCGCCTTTGCTTTTGCAGACACTTCCATTGTGTCAGCAAAGCTGTGCCGATTAACACTGGTGAGAAACTAGTGGCCTGTTAAAGGTCTGAGAGTCAGGAGCTATCTAATCCTGCGCTGGCACAGGCTTTCATGTCCTTGAAATTCATAGATAATAATTAGTATCATTACTAGCCTACATTACACACCTATTGGTCTGTAAAGACAAGCGAGGATAGAAAACCGTATAGGCTCTGGGCCATAGCTGACTATAATTATCATTAACACAAGGATGCTGGAAACCGTGCCTATATTGTCGGACAAGTGCCAATTTTGTACTTACCTTTGGAGTTGGGAGCACCTCGAGGCAGCCCCGAGATCCAGAGGCGCAGGCTGGCATTTCCCTTTCCAACCGAGCTCAGGCTGTCGACCTTCTGGCAGGCAATCCCAGAGGCACTGGGAGAGACCCCAGACCACTGCGCCTGCCTGATGCTGTACATGTACTGTCACTGAAAGTCCAGATGGATGAGACAGAGGTTATCAGCTCCACGTCAGCCGGAGAACCTGCCCGCAGCAGATACCCGCACTGCTACGGACACTTAAAAGCAGAGGGCAGACCCACGGCTCCATCCCAGGGGACCAGCTGGGTAAATCCCAGGGAGCACCCAGAGATAAATAATGCAGTCTGGCCACAAAGCCACGCAGCAGCAGCATAGATGCAGACACACTCGTCTGGCTTGCTTGCAGAAACACTGGGCTTTTCTGTTCCGCAAGAGTGGGGTAAACCTTTTCTGTAGGGACAGCCATCAGGCCCCACTTTGACATTAGTACAGACCATGCTGGACTGGTGTCAGAAGTGAGCTGCTTGCTATAAAGTTATCTTTAGACTGTGCTACACATGATTACAGAGAGACTGTAATTGTAACTGGCCTTCTTCATTACAAGTGCTTTTAATCCTATAATAAATGAATGCTCTACAGACCAAGACACAATTATTTTACATTGAATGCTGCCAGTTTGGACTCCTGATTCCAGCTTTAAAAACACAGATCTCTAACGGCGGAGTAAAAAGCCAATTCTGAGGTCTGTAATAACACATACCTTATAAATGGACAGGAAACGTACCCCTAAACACTACACAACATCACCATGCTACAATATATTGGGTAGGTTGCCTTCCATTGCTAAGCTGGCTCAGCATCACAGACACGTCTGTGTGACAACTGGGCAAGTCATGTTTGGTGCGACATGTTTGTGACACAACAGGGCATTCGCAAAGAGAAAACTGTAAATTTTTCGTTTAAAAAAAAAAAAAAAGAGGAGCAGATGAATTAAATTACAGGACTTAGGGTCATGAATTGTCCCTCTGAGCCATTCTGCTGAATGCTCCTCAGTCAAGCCCAATCCCATATAAAGCCGCACCTGGTCTGGCTCAAGCAGCCATGCGAGTCCCGAACTCTCCTTGGCTCCCTTAGATCCAAGGTGGGAGGAAACAATAGTCCCTTAAAACACTTGGGACCAATTCCCAGGTTTCTTACCCCTTCTGAGCTCAGTCCTTACTCTCGCTGCAGGCAGCGGCAGCTTTACGTCTGCTTACAGCACCAGAGTCCAGACTTTGACTGTTCCAGCAGTCACTGTCTCCAGCAAGAAATCGGTTCCGAGTCCAATAACCTCATTTAATTTTGCTGGAATCATTCTCTGCTCTTTGATGTGGGGCTGCACCCCGCTGCCCACGACAGCCCACACAAAGATAGGGCAAGGTAAGATGAAACAGGCAGTTTCCATCGGTCCCTTAAGCAGATGTGGGTGAGTGCAGGCTTCACTACAGAAACTCTACAGGCCACATTTTTGGCAGATCCCGGGCTTTATAAACAAACAGGCAACATGACCTGAGCTCCCATAAATTTCCTGAAAATCCTTAATGACTCTAAAGACTTAATAAAGTGTTTCACAGCAGAGGCAGCAGCCAGTAATTATGGTTTTGGAATCTGTAAAGTAGCAAGCCAAAGTCCAGCTCTGTGATTGGAAACGCAAGCAGTAATAATAGCTCTTTCAGAGTACAACACACTTCTTTTGCCATCATATACCCTGCTCTGTGAGCTGGTGTGGCCTTAGCCAAGCATGCTGTCAGCAGAAGCTTTAATCAAAGGGCAAAATACATTAAATATAGAGACAAATCCTTGCGGATGGAGTTGCAAAGCATTGTGAAAGTGTAAACTGTATGTTGGAAGACCATGAATTAGCAAAAATTATAAGGGGGCAGCTACAGGCTGTAAAAGCCGGTCTTCTGCTGGAAGTAGGACATACAGAAAGGACATGCAGAAGGCTTGTGATCTGCCATCGTGTGAATGGGTTGTCGCTGCTGTACCCTGCTGGCGGGATCCATACACCGGGGCACCACGCAGGTGGACACACATCAGCTGAAGCGGGGTTAAAAGTGGGGAACGAGAGAGAGAGGGGTCACAGCTCCCACAGACACCCCTCCAAATTCAAGGGGTACCACTGGTCATTCAGATAATCCTGACTCTGGGAAAGGCACTCCCAATAATCAGACACAGGAAAACACAGCCTCACGCATTGCTCGGAAAGGCTGCCAGTCCTGACTTACTCATCTATCACATTGCTCTGACTGCATTTAAAACGTTTTTTGTCAGCACTTTGGTCATCTTTTTGCCCTTATACGTGGTGCCGTTAGCAAAGCCCCTCTCTTTAAAGCCTACTGAAGGATTTTGAAAGAAAGCAAGCCTGTTAGTTTTTCCTTTTGCTTGTCATTACACAAGAGCAGTGCTTGAGATCCAAGTTTCTATTAAAAAAGAGGACTAAGTTAAGCTCTTGCATGATGTCTCTAGAGATGCAGCATTCTTACACATTCCTTGTACAGCAACAGGAAAGTTTGTCTATCAACCCATCTATAGCAATTCAGCTGCAAAATCCCTTAGAACAACATGTGTCCACAAAATAGCAACCAAACTCCTTTGAAACTTCTGCAGTTAGGCAGCAGAGAAGAATTCTATGTTTAATGCCTTAATCATAGAGTTGGAGGCTTCCACTGATCCGTGTCACCGATGGCAGCAGGAAAGCCTACACCACGTACGGGTGAAGAAAAGCCAAGATAAAGGGAACTTTGAGGAAACAGAACTGAAATGCACAGTGAGCCCTATACTGCCAGCTATTGTGTTAGACTACTTTTGGCAAGTGTTCTATTTCATAAATCATTGCAGAATTTGTTAGTTGTTTCTACAAATTTAGTAAAAATTATCTCATACACCTACCACAATCAGTAATGCACTAAAGCAAGTAAACATCACATCTGTTAATGTTTCCAGAGATCTTTCCATTCCATTGGTTCAATCTGTAGAACAAGAATGTAAATAGCTTAGATTACTTATCTCATTAAAAAAAAAAAAAAAAGACCTCTCAATTCTGCAGCTATGCAGCCCACAATCTGCACAGACAGCCTTGGGATAAGAGTGAATAATACAACCTTCAGTTCTTCATTAGCAAAACAGATGAAGTTTTCACTTGTTCTTCTCTTACTGGTGTTGTTGGAAAATACAGAAAGGAAAAAACTGTCAAACAAAAATAGTCTATGTGTCACTTCAAACCAGTCACCAGGGACCTGGACTCAGAGCCCACTGAAGTCAGTGGAAAGATTCCTCCCGACTTCCACAGAGTTTGGCTCAGACCCACACGAATGCACTTCTTGCAGGTGTAAGTTTACACGTTTCTTTTTAAATTGCCTGAACAAAGACTGCCCTGAAGAACCACCTTAACCACAGCTGCATTTGTCTATAACGGGGAGCTTCCACCCGGCTTCAGCAATGTTCCTGATCCAAGGCCAAATCTCCAAGCCAGCTCATCCCTCTATCTTCTTCTCCAAACCTGTCATTTTTGCATGGCCCACATTTCTAAGCGTCCAGATGCACAGATCTGTCTCTCCCCTGCGTATTTTGCTTACATGGCTAGCACCGCTGCCACCCAAGCGCCTGTGTAACCATCAGAGCCTACCCAGGAACTGAGAGTTAACCTCCTGCATCCCCCTGGGAGCTCCCCATGGGAGACGGGTCTGCTCTCTGCTGCTGGCGGACACGGCAGGGCAGGGGAAGGGCAGTACTTGGGAAAAGTCTCATTGTGATTTTCCTACACATCTTTTTGATATTTTGATCAATAACAGCACTCCTTTCATTTTATCCTTTTAGATAGTCCCAAGCAAACTCTCCTCTGAATTTGTCATTTCATATTCCAGAATATTGAATGAGGAACTGGGGAATTTTATTCCATCTGGAAGTTAAAAAGCCAACTATTTTCATCTATTACCTTACTGTAGCTAGAACCTAACTCTAGGTATATCAGGCTCAGTGCCTAGAAGGCTCCACCACGTAACACAGAGATCACTAACAACCAAGCAGTAAGATAACCTCCTGCCAGCGGTTCTGGAGTTTGATGCAGAAGGAAGAGGTGTGCATATTAGCAGCAGTTACGCAAACCAAACAGAAAGTGAAATCAATGTGAACCTTGCCTAAATAGGTCACTTATCTGCTTGGGTTTCCCCCTCCACCCCCCTGCTCCCCAAATGGTCTTTGAACATTCAGAGTTCTTCAAGTCACCGAAGGGACAATTACACACTCCACTAAGCACAAAAACAAAACTTGCATAATATAGTGTTGAACTCAGAGGGTTAAAGGACGCCCCTGGGAGCAGCAACAGCGACAAATAAGCATGTTGAATGTTCCTTCACCTTTCTGATTGCTCATTAAGCTTTGGCATGGTTCCATGTATGAACTCATTGCACCAAAACAAGCTTAGTCCCCACTATTGGGTTTAAATGTACAATACAAATAGGTCCTGGGATGGGCAAGCGCAGGGGATCCAAATGTGTGAAAGGTAAGCCAGGCTCTGAAATCCACTGTACTGCAGAAGGTTATCTGTGGCTCTTCACGAGCTGCACACGAGTATGAAATGTGCAGGGACAACACATGCAAGGATTTATTAATTTTGCCTGAAAAGAAATGACATCCATCTCCAACACTCGAGCACAGGATGTGGAATCAGGAGAGACTGGCTTTCAGCCTGGTTCTGCTGCTCACTCCCACACCAACACTGTGCCACTTTTCAGGGCTGTACCTTGCCCTGTGCCCCAGTTTTCCCATCTATGTTCCTCAGGGCTGTAGATCAAAGGTACTGCATATATTTCTTAAAGAAAGGAGCACTGAAAAGAAAGCCAAAACAGGGAAGGAGGGATTGGAAAGGCAAATCCTACCAACATCAGTCAGCCCTTACTCTGCCTGAGTAAGAACCACGAGAGGGGTGGAAGTAAAAGGAAACATGAAGGCTGGAACCACTAGGTTTCAAACAAGTCCATCATGACAACTGCGCCCCTTTAATAGAGGGGACGATTCAAATCAGCAGCCCTAAGCTTGGTCCTCCTGGGCTTTGCTCCCTGCCAACAGTATTCAATGTACTGCTTTGTCTTTCAGAAAGAACATGTAATTGCTATCGTTCATTATTTACAGATGTGCAGATATCTGAATCTACTCAACAACCATACTGAGCTGCTGGCCAGAGCCAAGAAGTTTGGTTCACAAGAGGCTTAGGAAGACTTTCCTGAGAGATGAGAATTGGGTTTTCAATTCAAGCCATTTGCCCCTGGAAAACACCTGCTCGTTTCTTCCCTTGCACTCACAGGGAAGCAAAAGACAATTTCATGCTATTCCTTATCTGTCTCCTCTGTATCCTTTTGTTAGTTCCCACCAGTGGCCTCCCTATCAGGTGTCACATCTGGGAGGGATGTAAAGCTGACAGGCAGAGAGATGCCTGCCCAGCCATCTCAGATTAACCACTTCCATGCTCTTCCCTGTGTAAACATGGGTTCACTCACTGGGTCAGTGGGAGGTAAATAACGGGAGACTGTGGAGGTTCTCCGCCAGCCTGGGACAGTATCAAGTGATATGATCCTGACCCTGCCAAGGCTAACATCAAACATGCATTGACTTTAACGCTCTTGCAAAATGATAACAAGACAATGTTGTGTTAGTCCTCAGGGTGACTCTCTTCAAGACCAAGACAGTGGGAAGATGAAGAAACATCCATCTGCACAGGAGCTCACCAAGCACACAGAGAAGGGAGCAGGAGCCCAGCAGCCCACAAACCAGGGTGGAGCACAGCGAGAGGAGCCGATGCAAGGCCAGCATCTCACTTTGAAGAATTCAAGTCTTTAAAGGACGGGCTCGCAACTGTGCCACACTGCTCCATCAGCCCATTTTCGAGAAGAGGGTGGGGGATGCACAATGTGCACTGCGCACAAGGACAAATAACTTCCTAATGAAGACTGGACCATTCAATGGCAAAGAAACCCACAGCAGGTCCCAGATTCCTGCCAGTGGACTGGCAAGGACCAGGTGTAAGTGATGGATGGCACCTGCAAATCCCTAAGGTCAAAAAATACTGATAATAAAACACAAGCTAAGAAATTTGGGGCATCTCCAAACTCCTGTGCATTTATCACACTTGTCATAACGCTTGTTAGACAAGTTTGAGATTCCTGTTTTACATGTGAGCACATAAAGACACAGAAGCAAATGACTTTCAGGGGATCTCTGAAAACAATGGGCACTTGGAAATTAAAAAAAATTCCCAGCTCCTGGGCTAATGCCTCAGTGACTAGCCACTTTCTAAAAGCACAAGGCAGCTAAAATACTGGCTAAGTTACGCTGGTATGGGGTAGAAGATAACAGGATTGAAGGTTAACAGGATTTTAAGGTTAGGGTTTAAAATAACACAGCAAAAATGGAAATCCACAGTTACGAAGAATGCTCTGTATTATTCATTTCTTTCTCCCTAAGTCTGCACAGACTGTAAATCAACCCAGATCAGGAGACATCACCAGCCAGTGCTGTCCTCTCCAGCCCAGAGCCTGGACTGCAGACAGGATACACAGGGATTTTATTTTCAGGGCTCTGACACTGAGCTGTTACGTGACACCTAGAAAGTCACATCACATTTCTGCTTCTTCTCGCACCAGCTGTTGGTTTAGGCTATTGATATTATTATTATTACTACTATTATTTCTACCCCTGCTGCTATAGGCACTACCACAGGAATCCCCCTCGGGTACCAGGATCTCATTTTGCAAATCACTGTGCGCAGAATTCTGTAAAGAAAAACCTCAAATCTCTTCTCCCAGGAGGAATTTGTGCCCTAAACCCAAAGAAAACAGGTTGAAACAGGCAGATAGGAGAGTGCTGGCACCGCGGAGGCAGGGCTGCCCAGCGCTGTGCATGGGAGCGAATACCCCTCGCCTCGGGCTCACTGAGCACCCTGGCTGAAAGAGCCGCTCTCTTTTGGGGTTACTAATTATCACCATGGTATCAGCAATACACAGTTTATATGCACAAAGCTCCTGGGATGTACACAGGGGATTAAAGCACAGGGAAACAGATCCTGAACGACCAGAAGAAAATGTTCAATTCACGCCTTTAGTCTTTTCTAACAACTGCGCTTCTGCGTATTTGAGCCTCTCTCCGAATATTGCTGGTTACAAGTATTGGACACAAAGCGATGCCAGGAAGCACTTTTGCTTGGTTGTATTTTTCTGTGGATGCAGAGCCTTGCCTAAAAAAATCACCAGCTAGAAATACTGGACTGTCGTGGCTGCATGGCCTGGATTTTTCTTCCAGTACCATGAGATTTCAGACGGGTGTGCTTCTTGGTGTGCTATGCCTGGTATGTACTGGATTTGATTATAGGTTTTCTTGCACTTCTATCTTCATTAGTTCTACATCACAGAGAGCGTGGAATGCATGCATTGCCAGCCCAAGAAAATTAAGATGTGACATTGTTTTTCAAGGACATATGCTTGGGGCATATGTTTTTCCCTACTTCTCCTCTATCAATGCGTAAATCCCAAATGGAACTATCAGCAAAAGTAAAGAGAACCGTGGTGACCCAGTTTAAGGGTTGGGGTTTTTCCTTTCATTCTTTTGCTTCTCAAGGCCAGAGACAGAACAGAGGCCACAAGCAGAGCTGCCAAAACACATGTGCATGTTGGACGTTTTTGTCAAAAAACACTATGAAGTGCTAAAATATTAAATATGTCAAGAAGAAAGGTTTCCTCTGGCCTTCAGAGGAGTTCTGCAAATGGCAATAAAAACGTAAAAGAAGAATGCCGAATAATCAAATGTGGTTTCTTTTTTTAAATGTAAATAGTAAAAGCTGAGTGTCAGTGAGTTGAGGCTGAGTCCTGGAGACTCCGCACTTCAGAGCAGAGACAGCCCTGGGCAGAGGCAGGACAAGGCTCTTCAGGCCCCCTCCGTCTCCTGCCCTGGAGGGATCATTTCTAGGGGTAAGAAACATAGGGGGTCCCACTAGCAAACATTCCAAATTGTGAGCTTCAGGACCAGACACATTTGGATCAGAGGGGGTTTCGCACCATCCAATCCAGGCTCTGAAATTCAGAATAAGCTTGGTATTTCAGTCCCCCTGTCCTACTCCCAGTTGTTCAGAACCAGACTTTGGATTCGGGGCTGTTTTCCAGTCCTGACGATCTGCTCAGACCTTGACTCCTCCAGCAGGACTGCCAGCAAGGAGAGGATGCACAGAAGAGGGTATTTGAAGAAGCAAACACTCGCCTTAGATGAACTCAACTGTGACCCCCGAATTCAACCCCCAAAAGGTCAGTAAACAGCCACTGAATGGCAGCGACAAACACCGCTGACAAATTCGAGGACAAGCCAGGACATAAAGTCCACTCTCACTCCCCAAGTGTGCTGTATTACTTATCATCACTGCTATTATTCAACCGTTTGGACCACGCTTCCCCCCTCCATCCTGCGGCACCAGAGAAGGGGCGCTCCGAGACAGCAAAGATCTGGGATCATAACAGAGTCCCTAAGCTGCGTTGGTGGCACTTTTTTACATTATTATTATTATTATTATTATTATTATTATTATTATTATTATTATTATTATTATTATTATTATTATTATTATTATTATTATTATTATTATTATTATTATTATTATTATTATTATTATTATTATTATTTTTGTCTGCAAAACGCACTGAAGTAAATACCAAGTAATTATCGTGTTCTGAAGTGACCTTATGGAGCATGTGCTCGAGTCCATGGACCTCGGCCAAAGCTACTATTGTAGATTTCATGCCAAGGCTTGGGAGAACCCTGGCTCCCTCCCATTGTTTTCTTTGGCCGGGCTCTATGGATTCTCAGCCTGGCAAGAAAGCCCCATTTTAAAAGTACTGGCAAACATCGCGCAGTTCGTCACACCACGGCTTATGATTTAGGACCTTGATTTAGGCTCAACACTGGGCTCTTTTGTTTAGCTGTGTTGGTACATCATTTGTGACTTTGTATTAGTTAATAAACGTCAGTCGGCTAAGAGCGTGGCATGTCCAGTATTGCCGTGAGGATTTTCCTTTGAATATACAATCCGTAGTGGGAATGACTGAAGGAAATTGAAACAGCTCTATCCGTCAGCCGGGGGCTTAAGCTGGTGTAAACAAGGATTTCTGCTACAATGGATGCTTCAGTGATAAAGCGATCTTGCTGCATACCTGGGTAAACCCAGAGCTAGAGGATAAGTATTTGCACTTCTCTTTTTTGTTTAATAGAAACTCTTTTTGTTTATGATTCGACCTCAGGAATACAGGTGAAATTCGAGGGGATTAGAAAAAAACCCGAAAAAACCAAACCCCTAACCACCTCGCTGGCTCCACAAATCCATCTTACAGTTCCCTCAGGCTTTGCTAGTACATAGTTATAAGCAAAAAATGACTCTGCAAAAAACAGCCCTTTGGTAAAAACCAGCTCTTGCGCAGTTTGTGTATTTTGGAAGCCATATTCGATCATTTTACTGGCTAAGGATAGCAAAAACCAGACGCTGAGATTCAGACTCCTCCAAATCCTCTGTGCGTGGGGAGGAGGGGGAAGAGGGCAGGCTGAATATTTAAAAATCAAACTAGTGTGAAGGAGAAAAGTCTTTTAGAAATAGAGTCAAATAGCTCAAAGTCTCTGTACTTTTGTGACTGGCACCGCTGAAACTCAAAAGAAAAAAACACAGCCCTCTGCTGCTTACTGATTAGAAATTAATAAACCAGCCAGCTTCTCCCTGAAATACCTGTCACTTTTTTTGCTGTCAAACTAATCAAGAATAATAGAATACAATTATTAAATTGCAGATACAAATGCAAATGAGCTAGTAAACCAGCTAATTAGTGAACATCCTGGATCAAATCACCAGGGACTGAGTTGGCCAATAGCATAGCAGAGCTGAAGTTTAGACTAGGGTCAGTTCCTACTAATACTGAGCCTAGAAAATCAAGGATGTTGTTAGTGCTACCTCTTGGCCCCTGCAGCCATGACAGCTTCCCCCAGGGTCCAAACAGACAAGGAAACATTTCATTTGCTCCATCTTTAAGTCCAGCGTACCTACCTTTGCTATATAACATTTGGCGATTCCTACTTTCTCACTAGAGAGCTTTATTGGCTGTATTGTTCAGTTCCTGTGTGATTCGAGAGAGGACTGCTCAGAATTCGGGCTAGGAAATGACAAGTGGTGCTACGCTAATACGTGTATCTATACAAAAGGCCATCAGTTCCAACTCTGTCTCTTTAACACCTCAAAAGTACAAGTGAAAAATATCAGAGGGAACTGCCCGCCAGTGTACTTGCTATATCAATAAAGTAGGGAGTAACGTCACTTTATGACAAACAAGAGATAAGCATGACATGACCCACTCTCCAGAGTCTTATGGTATCAAGTCTTATGGTGATGTCACCTCTAGTCTCTATCTCCCACCAACAGGTTTCTCCGGGCTCCTGGCTGATCAGTTTGACCCAGAACATTAATTTTTTTCTCCTTTTATATGCCTTGTCTTGGAAACCACAGAAGTCATCCTTGCTTTGTGGTGTAACGTTGGAAGTATGAGAGTATGACCATATTCTGCTCAAACCTAACTGTGGTTATAACTCCATCTTGCTCCAGCCTCTGGCACTTCCCCAGAGCTTTTCTAACAAAATCAGGTTAGCAAAAACCAACTTTGATCAACACATAGCAAACCGGATCCCTGAACAGCTTGGAAAGTCCCTCTCTACATTGGTGGGTCTTTCGCAATACGTCAGAACAGCCACAAGCAATGCAAGGTTCAAAAAGCATGGGATAAACCAGAGCCAACTGCATGAAAGGCATCTCAGCACCCGTCTCCGGTGGGCTGTGGAGGGCTCCCACATGGCTCAGCCTCAACATATTCATGGACATAACTTATGACCTGATGAGCTGCTGCGGTTTCTCACTCGCAGTCTCAAAAATTCTCACGGCTTTTCTTAAAATACACTTTGAGGTTCCTTTGCAAGCAACTGGAAGTTGATAAAACAACCGCTCTTGGTTTAACAGTGTAAAGGGTCAACCTCCAGTCACAGGACCTAATGTCAGACCCGTGCTAGAGCTTGTTGGTACAAATCCCATTTAAGCTAAAGAAAACTAAGATGTGTGTACACCCAAGCCCACTCTTATGTCTATGTACACTTCACACCAGCCCCTGTGATTTCTGGTCCCAAGTTCACACCCAAACAGGAAAGGGACTATTTTTTGCTTCAGGTGTGACTGAAATCTCACTCAACTCGCCATGCTCATGAGAATTCAATGCAGGATCTGACTGAACAGCTGACCTGACTTCAGTCTTGCCATATGAGGCCAAATCCTAACAGAAACCACCTGTGGTATTTCAATAATATTAAATCCAAGCTGAATTCAGCCTTGTACCTGACTCACATCCAGCATCAATTTCCTTGGCCCACTTCTAGTCTCTTGCTGTCAGCACTCCAGGACTGAGAGTCATGGAAGAATAAGCTGCATTCTGTTAAACCTCATGGCAAGCGCTGCCAGCTGAAGTGTTATCCCTGCTATCCATACCGGGGATGGTGATGGGGTATGAAACAGAACAGTTTGTTTTCCAGACCTGATGCAAGGTTTCAGTTATTCAGCTTGCAGTTTTGACTGCAAGGGGGGTTAGCCAGCTCTGACAACATATGGATGCGGTTCATCGTACTAGCTGTTTCCTATAGGATCTGGAAAGGTCTGAGGCATGACTCCGTCTTACTGCAGCCCTTGGAATTGGCTGGGATCCACCAGAGGAGGAATTCCTGGGAAAGGCCAGGGCCTCTCCAAGGATGGTCCCCAGTCCTGGCACTCGCTCCCTTTTTAGTACACCAGCTTGAGAGTGCAATATTGGAAGGTTTGCTCGTTTAGCCAGCACCTGGCTGGCTGCAGGACATATCACTCTCTTTGCTAGTGACCGAGTAGGAAAACTAATTTACTGTTATCTCTTTTGGCCATATTTATATAACAATTTCTAATCTCTCAGCTGCTCTGTACTGGACAGCAACAGACCTTGTGCTATGTGAGCATGCCAAATATATGCACCGTGTATCTCTGCAGAGGAGAAACCGTACGGATGGAAGACATGCCAGGTCATTTCAACCACAGCATACAACCGAAGCCCCATCAGGCCACACTGATTATGGAATTTAAGCAGTAAACAGCCCACTGCTTTGCTGTTTTAAATACATCGTTTTTCAGCTCCACCTTCCCCAGATCCTGCAGAAGCTTGCAGATTTATCCTTGAGCCAAAATGACATCTAAGATGCTTTTTCATCCCCAGTCTTCTGTTCTCCTTCCCATGCTCCTTCTGCTGTGAACCTGAATGGTCCGCAGAGGCCGTGCCCACACAACAGGGCAGGCATAGCTCTCCCGTGCACCCCAGAGCTCGACAGCCCAAGTTCCCACATGTCCTCCCCAAATATAAAGATGGCCTTGTTTCTTTTGGAAAGAGACCCAAATGCACAGGCAGGAAAGGAGCTGGGATGAGTTCAAACAGCTTCTCCTGGTTGCAAGACCAGAGAATCAAGGATACGAGGTGCCTCCTCACCTACTCACAGCACAGGCTCAGGCAATAGCTCCAGATGTTGCCCTTCCACTTTTCAACACCACAGCACAAGGACAGAAGGCGACCTCCACCAAAGAGGGCCGATACCACACCTCTCCTCAATGGGAGGACAAACCTCCTAGCATGTAGCCCAGTGAAGAACACTGGGTTCTGGCCATATTGCTGCCAACACCACGAGCGAAAGGTGATGCCGGCAACCAAAGAACAAGAATCTGGATGTGTGGTGAAGGTTCCTCTCACCAATTGGTGTATAAACAAGCAGAAATGCAAACAACGTTAGCTAGAATTGCTTATGATATGAACAGTGACCTGGCATCTGCCACTTCATCATCGATCTCTGTTAGAAGCAGTATCCTTGTCTCAATTTGCCACCAGGACAGAGGAAGATGCTTCAAGTACTTGTGTATATGCGCCATCAAAAGTAACTGGAGTTATGCTCATGTGTACCAAAATGAGGAAGGGCCACCAGAGATTCTGAGGACGGGACAGCAGCTTCATCCTTGTACAGAAAAGATTCACTAAAATGAAGATAACAAGAACGAGAAGGTGAATAGAAGATCAGAGGAGAGCATACTGCCTTTTTCCCTCAAGAGCCTGCAACCATTAAATCAATGTCAAAACTCCCACTGCATTTAGAAAAGAATTTAAATATTTTTGGAAAAAAATACATTTTGTACAAAATGTCATTTGTGTTGAAAGAATGTTTGGACAAGAAAATAGTAACTATTATTATTGGCATTATCACAGAAATAAGGCCCCAGTTGTCCTTTCTTAGAAGAGTTAAATTTCTCCTATTATGAAAGAGGAAAATAATCTCTGTAAGGAAAAATTTTCCAGCCAATGCCTATCCAAAACTCCAGGTCACCAGCAAATATATCCAAATACACAATAAGGTCACACAAAGAAATACAGAGAACAGCCCTCTTTGTCTAGAATATTAAGTACTGGAACAAATAACAGCAACATCCTTATGAGTTGTTCATATTTTTCCCAGCATGGTTCTTCCACGCTGAGGGTTGCTTTCTTTTTTTTTCTATTGCACCGTATGGATTTTTCTTTCTCATCATCTGTCTCTCACTCCATTCTAAGTAAAGCAAGTAGCATGTCTTCTTCTGGAGTCACCTATTAGACTATAGATCTCTGGAGCTTGCTAGCCCAACCAGAAGCCTTCTGTCTGTTTGGTGGTTTTTTAAACAAAAGAGAACACTTAACAAGTAACTCTTCTCTCCTTCCTATCCTCCTCTGTTGTCTCTTTCCTACAATCCTTAAGCTACCCAATCCCATCTCCTTACTGTTTGCTTCTTCTCTGGTGTTCCTTGGTCCTTTGTCCCCTGCATTTTTTTTGTCCCAGAAGTGGCTGGGCTTTCTCTAACTGTAAGTCTTATCAAGGAAGCCAACAGTGGGCACGGGTCTGACCACAAGTCTGTCATACCAGCCTTTAAAAGGGAAAATACAGGTTTGATCAGTCCAGAGATCAGAGCTCCTTCACCCACCATTCTAGTCAAAACCAGAAATTATGCATCTAAATTACAGTTCACTCTGTTCTTACAGGTATAGCATAAACGTATCTTAATGGTTACCTTGAATACCCCACTATCTTTCAGATCCTTCTCAGCACATTTCTTGTCCCAAGATTTTCAACCATGACTACTAGAATTTCTTACTCAGACCTAATCCTGTATTTCTCATATACGATAAAATTATTTCTCATCCTGCAGTACTACCTTGCTGTTATTTTTTTCATAAATCTCATTCAGTGTTGGTAGGTGTAGGCCCAATTCAGGAGATCGAAGCTTCAGCCGCTAACACAAGTTTGGGGTAAGTTGGATCCTCTTCCAGGGATTAACTTTTTGGAGATACACACACATAGAAAAGAAAGACTTAAAAACTTAAAACTGTGTGAGTAATGCATAAATAGTGTCTCCAGGGTGGGATCTTACAGATGGGGGTAGCCCTCAAAACTGCAAGCCTTCTTTTTCCAATAATTTTAGCCAGCGGGGTCCTAATAGCTTCAGAGGCTTTTAACAAATGTTTTATATACTTTAGTGGCAAGATAAGGGGAAAAAAAAAGAACTAAAAAAGTTTGTGTGTGCAGAATTTCTTAGTTGTACTTCTCTAATCCTTCCATCAGTGGTATAAAGGAGAGTCAGAACCTATTGAACCGAGGTCTGTTTGCTCAGTCCAAACATTATTAATGATGTGAGCTCCAAAGAATTTCTTCTTTTCTCTCTTCTCTTAGTTTCTGTATTTTGGACAACTTTTCAACAAAAAGATCAAGCACTATCTCCTTTCAAAGTGTCTGTAATTGGGTTATTACTGGGAGCATAAAATGCACACATTTATTATTATTGAACCTACCGCAACCTGAGGCTAGCCAGTGCTCAGAGTTCACTTCCACTGGCAGCAGAAAGCTATTTTGCCCCATTCGATTCTTTTTTATGTAAAGGAGTAAGATGCCTCCATGTCCATCATGATGAAGTTGCACGACTGACCCCGTCCTGAACAAACTTCACAAACCACGAGCATCTACATCTGAGCATAAACCAAGATTAAATACAGTTGTTTGCAGAAATTTTTCCTGCAGAATTTCTCAAAGTTCTTGTCCAAAAAAGCTCCCTCCCATCCCACAGACATCCTGTGCTGGGTCAATAGCTCACCGCCCGGCCATATCTCAATCCACGCCAGGGACAGAGGGAACTTTTTGTTCCATTAGCGGCTCCTGTAAGCCAGAACTCCTATTGCTGCCGTGGCTCCACAGCAAGAGCCACAAGCCGCCGTGTACAGCTCTGCCCAAAACAGCCATTTCTGGGGGTCGTTCCTCTAAATCCGAATGGTTCACCATAGCCTTCATTTACGTGTCTCACTCAAGTGAGATTATCCAGCTCTTCATGCCAGGATAGCAAATGGCTCTTCTCAGAGCTGCCCAGCGTTAGCCCACGATGGTGAGGGTCTCTGCCACTGCCTGGGGGAGAGGTTCGGAAGCGGAACTGGGCAAAATCCTTTAGTTGATGGAAAACGAAACAGGCAGTGGTAGGTTGTCTGGATGTTTACTGATTCTAGCAAATTGCTTCCATTGGAAAATATACATCCCAAAGGGGGGGGGAAAAACCACACCCAGAAAAAAATCAAAAACATTTAGATTTTCTAAATCAGTCATATTGGTAATTTTTAAAATTACTTCCCTATGTTTTTGAAACACTCTGAAGTTTGAACAAAGTACAACATCTGGGTTAAACATCATCTTTTGTTTGACCTGAAGTGAAGTCATTTCAATTCTAGAGTTAGTTCGGGGTTTTTTTATCCTGCCTGCTTGCCTGCTCAATTCAAAATCAAGACCTTTTTCCTCTGAATTTTCAGATCAGCTATGAAAAATCTGAAATATTTATCAGTAGCACACATCTATTTGTGAGTTAGCCAAGATCCTTGCATGAAAGAATTTCTCAATTTTTTTAACATTTTCTTTTCGTCTTGAGCTTCTGTACCCAGAGAAAGGGAAAATTGAGATTTACAGATCATTCATGTCCCCAGCTGTGAAAGCAAGTCTTCTCAGGTTATTTCTTCCTCTTATATAGTCACCATCAACTCAGATTATATTGTCAACTTCTGCTTGGGCTTAGCTTCAAGACTAATATTAAACTGTGTTGCTGCATAACTCTGTGGCTGTTTCTTTAGCCATAACACAGGCTAATAGGTCAACCTTGGCTGTTGGTAAGTCATAAAATGGAAAAAACTCAGTTATAGGAACTTTAGAATTCTTACTAGACAGCACGCTGTAATTCTTGCTCCTGAGTCATACTGCAAAAGCTTCTTATAATATCCTGCATTTGCTGTCAGAGCAAATGATTACACTTCTGTGCTCTTCCCCAGCCATCCAAAAAGATATTTGAGATTCTCTGCACAGTGAGGGATGAATGCGCTGCAGCAAACGCTCTCACAGGCAGCACGTGCTGGGGCTGCAAATCCTGAAGTGGAGAAGTACTCTTTGCATCAATATATGCTGTGTCCAGGGCAGGAACGCCATTACGTGCTTTATTCACTGTGGATGTAGGAATGGATTTGTTACATTTTGGGGTACATACACAATTGACCTCAGGGATATGATTCAAAAAATATCCACAGAGCTCCTGTGTTCACAGCACAGGATGCCAAGGGCAAGCAGGACCAACTGTTGCAGCTGACCAAAGAACATCTTTCCCAACAGAGGACCTATCAAAGCAATCTCACTCACAGATACATCCCAAATATATCATACTGTTACTATTAAGTTCTTTTTTTAAAATGTGACCCAGCTTACAAAGAGAAGTACTTGCCTTCTGGCATCTGGCTGGTACTAAAATGATCCAGTGGTGTCAGGTCTTACAATGTGACAGCGGAAAACACCCACCTAACAGTATTTGCAGTGTAGATTGTTGACACAGGAACTCAAAGCACACTGCATATACATCTTTCTACAGCATGCATGCCAAAAAAGCACCACTAATTTTTCTGATTCATTTTATATTCAGAGATCTGAACCAGAAGCTAGATCTCACAACTCCTGCTCCTGTACAGTAGCCACAAGAACATCTACCCCAGACACTGCACCTGACCGGGCACTTCTACACCAGAAATCTGATCTGAATAGCACCTTCCCATAGCTTTCCAAAAGCAAATCGGTGTCGACCTTAATCATCAGGAACACAGGACTGACCTTTTCTTGAGTTATTTTCTGTCCCCTTTCAATATAAATTGAGAAAATTAATTATTTTCAAGGAGAATATAAAATGACATAGCAGAAAGCCAGACCCTCACATGCTAGCAAGACTGGTGAAACACATCCTGTTGCTCTGGAAGCCATCAGCACGATGCTGTTCATTCAGGCCTGGTGACCGCTCTGGAAAAGAAAGAGTCACACAAAGGCAGGGAGATTCACTGCTCCCTGTGGTGCACATCACACAACAAATCTGGCAAACACCTGTCCCGAGCAGGAGGAATCAAAGCAGTGTCTTGCAGAGAAGGATGATCCAATGTTGCACGTATTGAGCACTATCCAAATTCCAGACATGTCCGTGCTCCCGTTATCCTGCTGTTCATGAACATTCATTCTAACGGGTGTTTCACAGGCTAATTACCATCCTTCTTACCAGTAACTTGATCTGCGAAGGGAGCTGACAGTTGAACCAGATTACCCGTTATTTAGTATTTCCTATTCCCCCANCGGGGGGGGGGGGGGGGAGCAGTCATCTTACCATGGATCAGAAAGAATGACTAGGAAATTTTCAAGGGAACAACTCTTCTTGAACAATTCCAGGGCTGAAACCTGTTCATATCAACCATCTGCCCAATAACAGCTCCGTGATACTCAAAGGGAAAACATGTAAAATCTGTGTTCCTAGTTTGGCACTTGCTTTTCAGAAGCACTCAGTATCCAACAGCCCTCATGGAAGTCAACATGGGCAGGAGATAGCAACGCTTGTTTGGACAGATAATAAGCATGGGAAAGAGGTGACCTTTGCTACATCTGCCTTCACCAAGCTGAACACCGACTTGCTCCCTCACATCCACACCATAGGAAAGGCTGAGCCAGCAGGAGGGAAACAGCCAAGATGCACCATCCTAGAAAAATCCCTCAAGATTACTCTGACATACTCCTGGGGGCAAAGGTGGATACAGATACCTAAGGAGTGCATAAAACTCCCTCATTTCCCCACAGCTGAGGTTTATTATCAGCTCTGTGTATCTGTATTACTCCAAACCTTACATTTAACAGATGTATTTCCAGTAACTGTTTCTAAATTAATAGCATTTAAATGCTGAAAATGGGCAGCCTGCAGCTACGTGTGCTGTAGCAGCAGATCTCACATGACTGACTCATAGCAATAATGGCTTCGGTATCAGCTTCTTAATTATGATGGAAATTACTGGAGCAAATTACCATAAAGGGTTAGGAACATTCAGTCCATTCTGACCCTTCCGGGTCTGTTGCAATATGTATTTGCTTTTTCTTCATAAATGTTAAAATGCCTTCCTTTTTTTACCAGCCTTCTTCTCCTGGGAACATAGAAAGGAACACTTCTTTTCACCATGGCAAGGTACCAAGAAGACAGGTGGCTTCATGCGTAAACAATGATAATTGGGAAAGAGGTGATAGAAATTCCACCCTGCACACTTCCAAGTCTAGCACACAAGTTCTCCATAGCGCATGAGGTTGCTTGAGGCAGAAAGGGGTTACCCACTCCACTAAATCCTAACTCAAAATCAGTAACAGGTCTTCATCCCACCTGTGGATCTTCATCCTGTCCAATTTCAGAGCAATTCCTCTACAAATCCGGGATCACATACTCACACTTAGAGGAAAAAAGTGAGAACACCACTAGCTGAAGAAACCAATCTTTTGCACTAATGTAGCCTTTGCAGCCTGACCAAGGGAGGCAAAGACTTTTACCGATGCATTTGTTTGCAACTGATAAGTTTTAGGAAAGATAACAGCATGCATAATGCATAGCAATTCTCTGGGAAAGAACTAAAGCCTTAACAGTTTAACTTAATGTCTTTGTTTCTGTAAATGTAGTTTTTAAAGAAGTCCAAGTGTTGAAAATTATCATTTTGCTGCTTTCGGAGAACTAACATTGCAAAATAAGTCAGAACAAACTCAAGGCATTAGTCCATTTTCAGTAGGGAATTCCTTCAGGTTGGATTAACCAAGATTTACTCGGTTTGCTTATGTTCTGTCTGCTCATGTTGTCTTTGTACAAGTTCCAGTGAGCTCCACTGGAATTAATGTACTGATAGGGTCATGCCAGGGGAGCCTCATCTGAGATGAACCAGATTTCCACTGGCACTTACTGGATCTTAACAGCGCATTTGAACTTTCATGTACTTACATATATAGACTGAGAGAAGGAGGCTGTAGGACCAGCAAACTGGCCTGCAGCTTCTCACGTGAACTTGTATGGCGTGATCAGTCACCATGGCTTTTCTTGTCCCAGGAACAAGCACTTCCCCCTGTGTTTTCATACCCCTGTGGATTCGGAACAGAGTGTTCCTTCCCATGCTCTGACCAGGAAGACGATGAGGGGCTGGCCCCGAGGGGTGATAATGAAAATGCCTTGGTAATGAACCCATCTGGTGATGTCCTCATTGGCCTGGCTTTCAGTGCCAAGAAACTCAGCAGGGGTCACCCGCTCTTTAAAGCAAACATATGTACAATGCGTACGGATTTTACTTTCCCTGCAATTTCCACCCCACCCCCCACTGCTAATGTTTTAAATACTTTCCCTGAAAATACTTCTCTGCAGGAACGGCTGCTAAGCAGATCTCCAACTTTGCTGCTATGCAATCTATTGGCCTGACCTTTTCAAGGGAAGAGTGTCCCAAATGAAGCAAAGCACTTGGCATGACAGGGCCCACACTTTCAAACCAACACAAGTTAATGGTTATCAAGACAACCCCCATATTATTGCTAACTTATAAAGGCCAGGATCTGCTTTCTGGCGCTGGGGCTAACTGGCATGGCACCACCCATGTCCACAGAGATAAATGTTCTTCCTTACCAAAAGAGTACATCTTGGAAATACTGCCTATTGAGAACAGTCCTTGGCCATGCTATCTCCAGACATGCCTGGCCATCATCTAGCAGAGAGACAACTGGCCCAGGCTGTAAGTTTTCCACTAGGGTGTTACCTCTGAAACAGTCAGTTGTGTGGCAGTCCTCAAGTGTGTTGCCCTGTTTAGTTCGCTAGCACTTACGTATCCCAGGACATCTGGTAGCCCAGCCATCTCCTCCAGGACCCACTCCCGGCAACTAGAGCCTGCAAGTGAGGCACCCAACATCTTCATCCACACCCAAACTCTGCAGCGAAGGTCCATCATGGCTCTTGTCACCTCCTAACAGACATAACTGCAACTGGCGAACCAACAGGATGAAAGGTCTGAAAGGGAAAGGGGCCCATCATCACCAGGGGACAGACACTGAACCAAGCCTACTGCTGGAGAATTTTAAGGAAATGTCCAGCAAATGAAACTAGTGGGACAAGCAGCACCTTCGGCCCCACTGGCCAGGAGGTCTCCCATAGCTCAAAAGTGCCCTCCTCTGGCTGATTTTGACAGACTGGGATAACACTTTCTGTAGGAAGGAATCAGTAAAAATCAGATGCAAAGTGATCACTGAAGAGCAGATTACCCTGCAGGAGGAGGTTTTTCAAAATGGTGTAAGAGATGGGCCAGCTGCACCACGGCTCCCATCACAGTGTGCAGGAAACCACTCAGACCTGTAGGGAACAGCTACCCTCTGATGAAGTCCTCAGCCAGGGCTTTCAGTTCAGGTCAGCTTGTGGTTGTGAAGCCTCATGTTTTACGGCTCTTAATGTAGGTATTGGGAAAAAAAAAACTTACTTTTTAGAACTGAGTTCCGAGTTACAGAACACAATTTTCTGGCTCACAAATTTCCATACTGCTAAGTCATCTTTGGATTTTTGTCTCCAAGCAGTTGCCTGACATATCCCAGATGCCTATTTTAGGAGAAGGCAAATCATACCCTAGAAATGCCTGTTTTCCGTTTGCTGACTTTAACGGCAGTCTAGACAGTGAGCACAGATGGAGATCTCTGTATTTGGTCAGGTGAATCACACCCCCACAGACTCCAAGTTTCAAAACTTCACCCTTCATCCAAGCTTAAAACTTGCTTTACTGGCTAAAGTTGTTCATGATGGAAAAAATTCACAGGTATCTTAGGAATCTCTGACTTACCCATCTGTCACTGCATGTGTATTCCACCTAGGTATGTCATAGCTTTTATTTTTTCTTTCTTCATTTTAGTATCATGGGGAAGTTCCCTACTTTCCTTAGAAGATAATTCCACAGCCTAGTAAATCTTAGATTTATTGTTTCTTATCCTCCCTTATGGTATATTTTGGGTATTTCCTAGAGATTATGTGTTTGCATTTAAGGATATTTGATATATAATCAACATTTAAGTTTATATACCTCAGCCATTTTTTATTGAAATAAATCAACCTAGAATCTCATTCAGTTTTCTTGTGCCGTATTTTTCAACCGAGCCTCCTTGATTAGCTGATGTCAGTAAGGTGCTGACTAGTACTACAACTTATGAGCCACCCTCCATATATTTTACAATGTCCACAATGGTTTAAGGAATAAGAATAAAACCACGGTTTTGTAAACGAGTGGAAATCTATGAGCAAGCAAATCTTAGGCAGCTCTCAATAGGCTTCTTTACATGTCATTAACCTGATCTGCATGATACCCAGACAAAGACATCACTGATTGCTTTTGTACCAAAACAGCAGCCAATGGAGAAGGATGTATCTTCAGAAATGAACCAACGAAGGACAATAAACAATAACACAGATTTCTTTAGTAAGGTGAGGTTCATGGGACAGAAGTTCATTGTGGAAAGCCCTAGAATGCTCTTACAGTGTTTCTAGGACACTATTACGATTTCATAGGACACCCTCTGTTGCAACATACAAGTATGGGTAATGCCACCTTTCTCCAGGGTGTATTTTTGCCAGACTGACTTGTGCAAGGCTCCTCTCTATTTAGACACACGTCCCTCATCACGTGTTTGGGATCTGCCTTCCCAAGGTCCCCTCTAGTTTGACAACAGCACTCGTATCACCATCATTCTGGCTAAAAAGACCTTCTAAGATACCTTGACTACAGATTTTTTTCCCCTGATAATTTGCCTCTCCACGTGGCAGGGAGTAGTCCTCTTTTCAGTTGGTAGGTCTGTCTGGCATGACATGCAAACCACCTAAGATGTTTCCTTCAATTCCCAGGAGTCAGGACAGAGTGTATTTGAACTTCTTGGAACATGCCAGACTTTGGGGTTTCTTGCATGTAATCCTAAGTGAGCTTCCCTGCTTTGATTTCTGCAGCAAGTCATGGGTGACAGAAATACTCTTCATTTTTCACTTACGTAGGTAGCTCCACTCTTAGATATAATTGCATAAGTCTATTTGGCCAACTCAGACAGCCACTTTGTTCTGTTAACATCTCTGCCCACACCCGTCCTCCTAAGTTTGTGACTTGGCTTGGATTTTTCTAAACAGACCATTAAGGATTTATTAAATCTAGTCTCTCAATAAAAAGAATATAGATGGTATTATAAAAATCAACTGCCTGGCTTCATTTTTTTTCCAGTTTGGTGATATTAGAGCTACATCACCCAGTCTACTGTCCCTTACAGTCCGAAGGCTGTCTGGGTGTAAGTGATGCTACAACTTGGCACAGGGTCTCTGTTACCACTGGCTACTGCAGAGGAGGATACTAGCCAATTCTAGTCTAGAAACGTCAGGTCTTCTCGCCTTACCATTAACACTGCAAGCTTTATTATTATGAAACATTTTTAATACAGCACTGCCAAGAAGCCAAGAATGGGGCTCTTTGGGCACTATACATCCACAAGGAGGTAGACAGTCACTGCCTAGCTTGTAATATAAAAAGGAAAAAAAAAAAAAAAAGAGACAAACAGGGCAGGAGAAGGGGTGTTCTGTGTCTAATTCTGAGATTTTATGAACTATTTGTAAACTCCTCTTCCCCCTAATGCCTCTTGAATAGCTTCTATGGGAGATATCTATGTCTGTACTTCTGACAGTCTATAATGGGGTAATAATAATTAAAGCACATCTTAAATAGAAAATAAGAGTATATTTCTCAGAATCCCTACCAGGAAATAGGGTGGTTTGGCTTGACAGAGTGGAAAAAAAGCCTGGCATATTGTGTCAATATCACAGGATCTGCCTTTCTTTAAATATATAAAATCTCTCATGGTTACAGTTTAACATATAACCATTCTCTTTCAAATTCTGTTTTCAATAGTTTCTCAACATTGAGATCGAGCTTCTTCTATTCCAGTTCTTTTCACAACAACCAAGTCTACAAAAATATTTTAACACTTCACATGTTCATAATTACTTTAATCAACAAACTTTAAAGAGTTCTGCAAACATTTATTAACGCTTGCAACAGCTCCACAGGTCTGTTGTAGGGGGTTCTCATTTTATCCTCAATGCATAGACAGAGTAACTAAGGTAACAGCAGGCAAAAAGTATTTGACTTCCCACTCCCAAGCTGTAGTGTATTAACTGATAATTATTCTTCTACTGAGAACAGCTTAATGCTGTAATGTACAAATATTGACTGCTTGTGCTCAAGTGCCACTCTCAAAAATGTCCTTCAGAGGTAGCTGCATCAGTCTAGTTTCATGCAGGAATTACGGTCTATTTGCAAAGTTTGTAAAGGGATTTTAGCTGCCAGACTGTGGAAGTCGGGATTGAAAGTGTCAGTTCAGACCCAGTACAAAAGCAGTTCTTGGCTCTTAGGGGCGAGCAGGAGACAGCCTCCCTCATTAAAAACCAGGGACTCTATAATCCACACTCCCCCTGAGTTACTACTGGGAGGCAGGGCATGGAGGGGTCTCACTTGGGTCACTGCCTCCCTCTCCACTGTCACCAAACACCCACAGCAAAGGCCTTTCCTCTGCAGGAGGTGTCCAGAGGGGGCAACCCCAGCTTCATCCCGGAGCCTGCCTCTGCCCACGCCGCTGCATTTGGAGACACGTTTTTCTGACAACAGAGAGGGCTGCAAAAAACAAAACTGTGCACCTTTTCCAGGCTGGGAAAACATCCTGAACTGTTGCCTGCCTTCCACCCCATTACTAATCACTGGAAACAGCTGTTCCCTCTTCCCCCCCCCCTTCTTTTTTGTTACTGTTTAACACCATTCTGATCAACGGTTTCTGTCAAAGACAGAATAGGAGAAAGAAAATTCTGTACACCACTCCATGCAGCTGATAAAGGTAAAGGCTGATGTGACTCTTCAGCTCCTCAGAAATTGAACTGAGACACCTTAAACTCATCTCACGTAATCCAGCAGCACTCAGACCACCCTGTATTCAAATTCACACCAGTATCCAAGAAAGGAAAACACTATTTTTCATTTCCAGCCCTCTGACCCATCCAGGTCTCATGAACTACAGCTAATGAAGTAATAGGTTCAGATTTTGCCAGTACCTACTAGGGTAGGTGAACCTAGAACAGCTTGAAGCTATTAAAATGGTTCTATATATTTCTGTGAACACACATATCAAAGTAAAAGTGATGAAGTGCCTGGTACAAATAGATTTTGAAAACAGTCAGGAACTGTTTGTTCCCAGCACTGGTGGCGTTATGGATCCCCAAGACGGACCACAGCTGCCAAACAAGTCTAGATATGACAGCCTTTAATCTTCGGCCCCAATATTCAGGGGAGATGAAAGACCATTTTGGTGCATCACTAAAACCTTCAAAGCTGAAGGTGATGTGACTCATGTACTGTTTTAAAAAATCATCACACAGATGGCAAAATAAATGCAGAAAGGAAGAGCCAACTGTGAATTTGCATGTATGCAGGCCAGTTCCTCAGCTATTAGGAGCAAGCCCAGTTTACACTAGCTGACAGCCTGATCCATGATTGGGCTGAGAGGTTTTTTTTGTTTTGTTGGGGATTTTGGAGTTGGTTGTTTATGGGTTATTTTAGAGATGATGATCATAGAATCATAGAATGGTTTGGATTGGAAGGGACCTTAAAGATTATCTAGTTCCAATCCCCTGCCCTGGGCAGGGACACCTCCCACTAGACCAGGCTGCTCAAAGACCCATCCAACCTGGCCTTGAACACCTCCAGGGATGGGGCATCCACAGCTCCCCTGGGCAACCTGTTCCAGTGGCTCACCACCCTCAGAGTAAAGAATTTCTTCCTAATACCTAATCTAAATCTACCCTCTTTCAGTTTAAAACCATTACCCCTCATTCTATCACTACACTCCCTGATCAAGAGTCCCTCCCCGTCTTTTCTGTAGGTCCCGTTTAGGTACTGGAGCCTTCTCTTCTCCAGGCTGAACAACTAAGTTTCTCAGCCTGTCCTCACAGCAGAGGTGCTCCAGCCCTACAACCATCTTCATGGCCTCCTCTGGACCCACTTCAACAGGTCGATGTCCTTCTTATACTGGGGGGCCCCGAGGTGGACACAGCACTGCAGGTAGAGTCTCACCAGAGCAGAGCAGAAGGGCAGAATCCCCTCCCTCACCCTGCTGGCCACGCTGCTGGGGATGCAGCCGAGGATGCAGTTGACATTCTGGGCTGCAAGCACACATTGCCAGCTCATGTTGAGCTTCTCATCAACCAACACCCCCAAGTCCTTCTCCTCAGGGCTGCTCTCAATCCAGTCTCTGCCCAGCCTGTATTCGTGCATGGGACTGCCCTGACCCAGGTGCAGGACCTTACACTTGGCCTTGTTGAACTTCATAAGGTTCGCACAGGCCCACCTCTCAAACCTGTCCAGGTCCTTCTGAATGGCATTCCTTCCCTCCAGCGTGCCAACTGCACCACACAGCTTGGTGTTGTCAACAAACATGCTGAGGGTGCACTCAATCCCACTGTTCATGTTACTGACAAAGATGTTAAACACCACTGGTCCCAATACTGACCTCTGAGGAACATCCCTCATCACTGCTCTCCACTTGGAGATCAAGCCTTTGACCGCAACTCTTTGAGTGCGATCATCCAGCCAAATGATAAAGATATTCAGGGTTTGGAGGTTTTTCCTTATACCCATTCTTTTCCTCCCTAGATCCAGCTCTCATAAAGCTGAACAAACCCCCATAGCCTTAATGGGAGTATAGATGAGGCTTTATGCCTGGTGGAGGCCACTGAATCCTGTGGTGAGGAGCAGGGTAGGTTGGCAGTACCATATGTCTGCCCCTCCATAGTTTTCAGAAGCCTCATCACCATGGCAATGGAGAAGGAATTGGTTGGAGAAAAGCCTGAGGCAATAACATAGTGAAGGGATTCAACCTGGGAATGCTGCCTGGTTAGGGCAAATCCAACCCAAAACCTCCTTCTCAGACAATCCTCAAACTGTTGCTAATCAGCCTCCTGTAACCAATTCCTGAGATGACACAGGGGATGTGACTCTGCTATCAGCCACTACCAACCTCAGCACTGTGTGCCCAGGAAGACCAGCCAGGCTACACCGAGCAGAGCACTATACAGATGAGATACGTGCAACAGTTTGAGGCATCTTCAGATTTTTTTGAAGCATCTCCCTATTGCTTTTTTCACTGCTAGGAGGACAGTGAACGGGCTAATCTCCCCTAATAAGTGTTGCCATACCAAAATCAGAATGAGTTTGACTACCTCAATCCAAGTACCTGAGTGGACTCTCAGGTCAGTTTTGTCCCCATTAATACCAACAGTACCAGGAAATAGCTACTACAGCTGAACCCATCCTGAGAGCACTCTACAGTCAGCCAATATTGGCTTATGGTGACTTGATATTTCAACATAACTACAGGGACAAATGGAATGAAGCAAAATCACATGACAGGACCATGCTGCTTTAAATCAATTTCTAAATTACTTGGTCAGGTAAGCATATTGGCCCAGACAAGGAAGAAATCTCTTCAAAGAAGGAACTGAGACCTGATAGAAAAACCACGACCAACAGCCCCCTCACGTGAATAAATCTACCAGCAGAACAATATTGGTGGTGGCAGTGATGAAAAACTTTGCAGAAAAAGCCTACTAAAAGCAATTAACAAATATATCTAAGCAATAAATACAGCCCAGTTCTCAGTTTTGATTATGCAGGACACACGTGATTATAGGTCAGCATTAGAAGATAAACATCCTCATGTCACCAAGACAAACAGCCTTTCAAATATCATTCCTCCTCCCACCGCCTTCTGGGTTCTGCAGGAATTGTTTCTTGATGGTCAACCCTCGATTCCATCTGTTGTATCATGACAGCCCTTTGCACGCAACAACAGAGGAGCAGGGATTGTTTCTGAGCCGATAAAGGAATGTGGCAATTTTTGAGAGACTGGCATAAAAAAAGAAATCTTCTGAGTTTCAACAGCATGCCTTGCAGTCAAGGGGCACTCAGAAATTAAAAAGGGAACAGAGCTCTTGAGGGTCTTTTGTTTGGGGAGGGAAGGGGGGGCAGTTGTTTGGGTTTAGGGTGGTTTTGGGGTGGGTTTTTTTGTTGGGGTTGGTTTGTGGGTTGGTTTTGGTGTTTTTTTTCACTGAGCAAGGAACAGGTGTTCAGCTATTTCATAGCCAGGAGCATCATTCCAGTCTGAGATGCCTCTCCAGCATCAAGGGTTTTCCAGGAACACATTTGCACTCATTAGCAGTTATTGCCACAATGGTACAAGTCAGCACAAGCTTTGGGTGCTGGCACAACTGTAAACTTGGTTGCTGTCCAGAAAAGCATATTAAGTTTGTTTGAATGAGGTGAAGGGAGCTATAGTGAAACAAAGCATCCTCTAGGTACCTTTAGCTAATCATGAAAAAAAGTAGAGGGAAAGGGAAACAAAAGTAATTGTGTGTTGACTTGCATGTCCAAATATCTTCATTAGAAACACTTTGCCAGGCCTAACGCTCACACTTACACCTCAGACTTGCCTATTCAAGCACTGGGACTATGGGTATATACACCAGGTACCACTCAGGAAAATGCACCTAATTAACCTTTTGCACGTATCGCCTCATTATGTGCTCAGACTTATAGCCCTTGTGCTCAAAAATAATCCTCCCAGATGTGCACCCCAGACTATATCAGTATCTGGCCCTGTATTTTCACTGATTTTGACATTTATTCAATAACACCATATCTCATACTCAGCCAGCAGTTCACATTTTCACATCCTACAGACAAAAATTGGTTTTCAATGCGTATCTGAAGGCATCGATTTATATCACTCCTCAGACACAGCGTGCTACTTTAACTAGGTTCTAACTAATTTTATTTAGGCATTAACTCACGACATTCGCAAATCTGATCCACGCCAGTAATTGCTCTCTAACAGCTACTGTCTGGGCCCCCTTCGCTCTGCATCTCCTCAAGCAGCAGACTCACAGAAGAGGCTCTGGTCCTGATGGACATCAGGACCAAACCTTCCTTTCCTGCCAAGAGGCAGCTTCTGTCCACACCTGCCAGCTAGAAGCTAGGCCAGGAACTACAGCGTAGAGTGAAACATCAGAAGCGATCAGACTTTCCGGAACAATTGTCAAAGAAGAAGTTGCAAAGCCTGTGTTTTGGATAAATTAATAAACCGCTTCCGCACAAGCTACTGGTCAAGAGCATTAACTCCACATTATCTGCAGCAAACACTCTCATTTTCCATCTACCTCCTCCCTCTGAACTTCACCTCAGTGATGGAAACAACAGCCGCATCTTTCACCTTCCTCAGCCTTTGGGGAGATAGCTTGCTTTTCCCATCCCCTCTGGGACCTCAGGAATCCCAACTCCTGACAGCAGGAAATGGGGCAGATTTGTCCCAAAAGCTTGTGTCGGAACAAGCAGTTTGTTTGCCAGTCCGCATGCTGTTTTGATGGCACCTCTAAAGGTCTTGTGCAGTCTCTGTGAGAAGCCAAGCAGGGTGTAGCAAAGTGTCCATGCCCTTAATTATATTTTGGATGACACAGGAGGCACGGAACAGCACTAACTTCAAACAGTGCTAAGAATACATGGAGACCGGGAAGGTGGGAAGAAAATACCTCACTCAGGAGCTCAACAGCTTCCTGCAAAGAGCTGTGATGGGGGAAGAAGAGTGAGATCTCCATGCCATGGTTTGACGATGCACCGAGTCCAGTCTGTATCCTGACCAAAACCGCCGCAGCCACACAGGGCAAAATGCGGCACAGCTGTAAGCTCTGCCGGTTCAAATTTGTTCGATACGTTTCAACATGTCAACTTTGTACCAGCAGGCTTTACGCCAGATCAAATATCACCTGCCTGCACCAGTCTGACTTTATGCTGGATCAGGTATTCTCCATCCTCCTGCCGCCAGCAGAAAGCTGAAATAAATCGGCAAAGCCAGTATGGGTTCTGCATCTCGTGCTCAATGGGAAGGCAACTGCACGCCCATCCCTGACATACATCAACTTACTACCTCTGGGTGCACAGACCTGGTACTCTACAACCCCAATCTGAAGATGTAATTACACAACCACTTTTCCAGGAAAAAAATTAGAGTTTGAGAAGTTTCCCGCTTTCCTGCCTGACCCAGGTCTCCCGTTCCCATCCCTACACCTCAGTTTACCTCCTGTGTGCTTGTGCTGATGCAACTGGCTGTGGGGCTGCGCAGTAAACTTGGCCAGGGAGCCTTCTTTTGGAGAGCAGTCAGGATGTTGGGGTTTTTTTAAATTTTGGATCATTTCATGTCTCCACAAAGAGCTGCCTCAGCGCAAGTGAGGGGGCAACGAACTGTGTAGTACAGTGCCAGGAGCAAGTGGCCAAAGATGGCAAAACTTTTAAATTGCCTCTGCTGCTGGGGAAAAACATTCATGTAACTGTACTCTGAGTAACGTTAGCTGCCAACCTCCTGAGCAAGCTATCGGCATAGCATTTGCATTTGAATTGAGAGAAAAATCCCCAAGGAGCATGTCTAGGCAGGTGGCTAGTCTAGAGTTGGTCAGAAGTGGGATGGAAGGAGGGCATTCTTCATGGAAATTGGGTAAACAGTTCCCCAGGCTGCTACACACTACGAGGATTTTAGGTTGTTTCCTAAACTTTTACCTATCTATCTGTTCATTTGCCTTAAGCTTCAATAAATAAATCTTCCCTTTGCGATGAAACCTGTCTAGGGTCACGGGACCAGACGCCGCGCAATGGAAAAGCTCATCAAGCTAATTAATTACTGCTCCTGCCTCCCTTAGCATCAGAGAATAAATCCAGGTCCTTTGGCTCCAGCTACATGAACTAATAGGAAGGCACTTTTAATTACAGCTAGGGACTGCATCCTCCGCAGTTTGCAGTCATTGAGCTTGGTCCACAGCAGGGAATTTTCTCTGTTGAAGCTTGTGGAAAATCAATGGGAGCCACAAGCGTGGGCCAGGCTGCGGGGAAACCTGGACTCCTGAATCGATTGTGAATCTTGCCGGGAGTGGTGAAGGCACATACCTGCTGCCAGCCAAGTCTGCCTAACGCCACGGTTGATACTGTCTGCTGCTGGGTTTTTATTTGCTTGCCTATTTCAGGGGCAAAAGGGGTGAGAGAGGAAGGGGGAGGTGAGGGTGGTAGCAGGATTACCACATATAGTCATTATAATCATTAACCACAGCGCACTAAATGAATCATTAGGCATCACAACAGATCCACACATGCTTTACTTCTTAAAGCTTCCTGACTTGAATCTGTTTTCTGTACAAATGCCCAGTGATTGTTTCAAGCAACCAAGCACATTTTCAATGTTACTGCTGCAACTCCTTCCAAAAAAATAACTAAACAGATGAAGCTCTGCTGAAGGAACAGATCTGTTTATAGAACATACTTTTCTTTCACTAGACCAAATATATTTGGCTTTCTCAAATAAATACATACATTAAAAACTTGATAACTGGCTAAATCAGAAAAAGAAAGAAACAACAAATGGGAAATTATGTAACTAAGAGCAACTTCAAAAAGAACGTCCATTTAAAAATACATTATGCATGCTCTTTTGAGGTTAAATTTGAGACCAATTTTTTCAAAATTCAAATATCTAAGACTGGATAAATGGTTCCACTAGAGACAGAGAGGAACAAAAAAATGAAGGAAAGGGATTGCTTTTTAAAAATAAATAAGTCTTCAATCTATAGTATTATAACCTAAACGTTGTCTTAGACTGGAATATAAGAATCTGAGAACAAATCTAACTAGGCAAATCAAGTAATACTGACTCGTTTGTTTTTATTATCCAAGGAAAAATTAAAAAAGAAAAAAAAGGAGAGAAAAAATATATTTTTTTTTCAAATTCTATTGTTCTTATTACTCAAGCAGCGATTTCCACAGTCATATGCTTGCAACAGTACCTGGCAACAGTTTCAATAAGTTATCTGAGTATTACAAAACGGCTTTACAACAGCAGACAAAACTGCTCCATTCAACCCTCCTAAACTGATCCCCTTTTGGCTTCCATTCCAAACTAGCCCCTCTGGAACAGTCCTCCCTGTATCACAAGTCTGCTGAGATCATGCCAACTGAATCAAAACCCCAAGAAATCACAACAGAATTAAAATATCCTGAGAACAGAAGCCAACCAGCAGTTTTTCCATGGACATTAATAAAAGCAGGATCGGTCCACAAACACAATACCATAATCTCCCAACCTTTACTCAGGTGTAGATGTCTGGACTGTGGCTTCGTGTATGTTTGCACAGCACTTAGCACGCTGAAAGAAGTAATGGTAATTATGCAAGTAACAGTTGGCTTCATTAATTCAGCTCCGTTGACTAAAGGTTGCAGGAGCAGACTCAAGATTATACATCATATCTTTCTAATCCTTCAGCTTATTCTGATTTAATAGAGAGGACGGCTGCAACATCCATCAGCAGAGCCCCAAGTGCACAGGTAAACCAGCAATAATCACCACAGCTATGTCGGTCCAGGTAATATCATTTCGTGTATCAGCTGTCTCTGCAGTTTATATGAGCTGCTTATCTCAAAGAGCTGTTAGATCTGAACTTTCGTTCAGTCTTTTGTTTGATCTTTTCTCCTGCATCCATTTGAAGCTCCGCATAGCGTGCTTTTAATTTTGCATTGAAACGCATCAGGGCCTTTAATTTTATTCCTGCTACTGATGCAATATGGTCTTAGCAACAACGAGAACAGTGAGCAAGTCATGAAAATAATAAACCATGCTAGGTCTGGAGGCTATGAAATCAGTTCAAACATACTGCGGGGAGCTGTACTGCCTGCGCTGAGACACATGGCTTTCCATGGGCACCAGCCCATTTATGAGTCATGAAACATAATGGAGTATTGTTGAAAGCTTTGGGACCATGAGAAATTATCTACTGCCCGGCATGGGGAATGGTATAAACTGGCAAGGAACTGGAGTTACATTCTTTTACAGAAATGAAATCAGACAGCCTTGGCCTGCTTTCCAGTATACAAAACCACAAATCATGATGACAACTCCTTAATTAGGAGTAATTTTTATTTTTTTTTTTAAGAGAGTTGCCACTACACTAACCAACCAGGGAAGCCAACATTTTCTCTGTCCCTAGCCGAGTTATAATAAGGCAGGGGAGGTGGGGAAAACAAAAAGGAGGGAGGGTAAATGAGACTAGTGTCTCAGCGTGAGCTAGAAAGCAAACGCACCTTTCTCTCTCCTGCACCAGGTGACATTCCCTCATGCTGAGGATTTGGTACACATGGACAAGTAGAACAAAAACTATTTGCTTAATATTATGGTGTGATAACAACACGGTGCCATAGGTGTGCGTATCTCCATGCAGAGGACAGCTGCCAGTGTGGGAGGCAGGATGTGCTGTAGGGGAGAGCACAGGGCTGGGTGTCATTTCTAATCCAAACGCCATCTTCCTCCTGGTTCCTGTGCCTTTAGATTAAAAATTTTAAATGACCCTCAGACTAAAAAAGCAAAAGTCCTATTTTTAAATGAATGGTGAAGAGCTTAGGAAATTGCATAACTGCAGGAATACAGAGCTTAATGGATAAATACCTGATGGGGGGGCAAAGAAGACAGTGAGACTCTTGTCACTGGTACCCAGGGAAAGCACTAGGGGCAATGGGCACATTGAAACACAGGGAACTCCATGTAAACACAAGAAGAAGTTGCTTTACAGTGAAGGTGGTTTGAACAATGGAATATCTTGCCCTGAGAGGTTGTAGAGTCTCCATCCTTGGAGACACTCAACATGGCCCGAAGGAACCTGCTTTAGCCATCCTTGCTTGCAGGAAGAAAACTAGACTAGACGATCTTCAGAGGTCCCTGCCAACCTTAACAACATTGTGATTACAGGAGATACTCCTTCCATTCAGTGTTCCCAGGAAAGCACACTAGAACTGGAAATGCAGCGCTAAGTGGGATGACCGACCCATTGTGTTAGTATGACTTGCCCAGGTCAGCTTCCTCTATGAAAGCCTGTAAGGGTAAAGCCAGACTATAATGGACACCATAAACCAGAGGTTTTGCACAGACTAAATGCCTAAATGCCTACCAAATCAAAAGAAATCCAGGAGAGCTACATCAAGAGTTAACAACGTGAATGTTCATTTCAATATTTATATAGATTTTCTTCTTCCATGCTTGCACATCTTTTGTGCTAGCTTGCCATGAGCTTTGGAAAGATCAGATTTTACTGGCAGAAATACTCATGGAATACTTATTTGCATTTACTTTGGAAATGCTTACACACTCATCTAGTCAAGGAGACAATAATAATATTATGTGTATTCTCCAACAAATTTTAGTTAACTGATATAATACAGATACTGAGTTTTTATTATGTATTCAGTGAAAGGTGAATAAAATCCTAAAGATTAACTGCTCTTAATAAATTAATTACTAACCTGGAATTAAAATATGCTAGAGGAAATTATGGTCTGCGTACCAATGACGAATGAGCAGAAAAGGACGAAACTGAATGGCTATTCAGCTAAGAATCATTCAGACCACAAATGCAACCTCATCTTGCATTGTGTAACAATTGCACCACGTTACACATCGCCAATAATAAATCAGGAGCTCACTTCCCTCCCTCTGCCGTGGATTATCTGAGACGTGACCAGGAATGGACGGGCTCCATTCTCTTCCTTTCCCCAAGGACATCTCAAATTGATCAAAGCATAAATGCTGCCTGAAGCAAATGATTACATTTGACATTTATGACATTTTTTCTAAGTTCCAGAAAGTAACAGTGGCCCTTAGAGACTGCAGTTTGGCTCCAAGATCCCCATGAGCTGTATAGGCACAGTATGTCTACTAGGCTTCAAACCAGAGCACGTGGTTTGCAGAGGGAGAGGGTAGGTGCAACTCTGGAAGCTGAGGACAGGCATCACTTCTGAAAGACGTACTCCTTAATATGACAAAATATGAAGGGATCCATCTCACTTCTGGTGCCCAGGTTTAAAAAGTTGGTTTTGAACTACAGATTCAGCAGAATGTTTTTCTTCTGGAAGATCGTTAAGTCCTCTAGAAGTAGAGAGATAACTTCATTGTGATTCACCCTAGATCAGCCCCAACTGCCTGTGAGTCCCTGAGCAAGTTGTTTCAGCCAGCCTGGTTTTTTTGGTTCACCCTGTAAAGCTGTAAGCTCTGTGTCAAAAACGATCAGGACAATATGCCTAAAATAGAGAGTAAGGCATTTGGAGGTCATGGTCCCAGGCAAGAGGGCAGCAGGGGAGATACGATCTAGTGCAACACCTGAAAAGAGTCTAAAGATGGAAGGGAAGCCCCTGTGAACGTCTTCAGCTTAAAGCTGAGGCACTGGCATTTCATCCGAACCAACAAAAAAAATACCTCCTTTAGGAGGACACGTACAATCTTTGGGGAAGGGACCACACATTTTCTGTACTGGCCTATTACTCAAAGCAGTACAGCTTTGATCCTAGCTGCAGGAACTTCTGAAGGTGCATTTACAGCACAACTCAAAGTCCTTGCATTGCTTGTTGAGACATCCCCAAGGTAACTTATCACTATCTGATCTAGTTAGCACAGAAGTACAGCTGACAGCAGTGTGATTTTCAGCTCGGGCTCAGTATGCTTGCCCAAGACTTTGCCAATATATTTGGCAACTAAGCATCTGCCAGTACCGTTACACTGCTAGTGGTATGGATACACGAGGTGGAGCAATCACACCTTCACTTGGACAGCAGTCTGGGAGACAGAAGTGCTAGAGACCCAGCAATCAGGCAACTATGAAAGACAAAGGAGGAGAGTGCAGAGTTTGGGGAGGCCTTAGGCAAACTCTTTGGATGGGTTAATGTCTGAGTTTCACTCCAAGAGTGAGATATCTTTCCTTTTATTGGAAACCATCACTACATAAAATTTTATTTTCTCCCCATACACGTACCTAATGAGAACTGAGAACTCTTGCACATTACTGTTGTTCCTGGATAACCAAAATGTCACCTTCATACCTACTTGTGGGTTGCAGTTGTACCTCATATTCACTAAAAGTGCATCTGGTCCACTAAAAAAAATTAAAAACCTCAATGTTTGTGACAATCACATCTACCTTAATGTCTTCCAGGTTCTTGGCTGGGATGACGCATCCCAATAACACAGCAAAAGAAAATGCCCTCATTCATACAAACTAGACATTTGTTTTCCACAAAGCTTTTCCAAGTCCTGGACATATGGTCATAGTAAATTCAACCTCTCTGACTTTACCTCTCTGATCCAGCAATAACTGCGAGGCTAGATTGAAACAGAGTTTAAAACCACGTTACCACCAACCATCTTTGGAGAAAGACTGAGAGACGATCCAGAAAGGATTTGATCTCTAACCTACCAAGTAAGGTTACGGAAATATAATCTGAAGTCCTAGAACTTTGTGAATTTGAATAAGTGGTGAGCTTTGGCCAAGGAAAGCAATGAAGGTGAAAGCAGGACTTCAAAACAAATATTTTCCTGCATTCCTAAAAGGCCTTTAGTTTAAAAAAAGCATTTGTAATAAAACCTAAAACAAGTTTTAAAAACTTCAGAAGCCAACGGCACAAACAAGTTCCAAGACAGTCAGAAGAGCTGTATCTTTGCATAAATGGTGGGGATGAAAAAAAACCATTAACTTAATGATAATGGTCAAAAAGTAAAGTATGAAATGAGAGTGGGGGTCATTTGTTTACTTCTCTTCAAAAGAGCATACACATTCTAAAGTGGGTTTGGGGTTTTTTTTGGAGGGGGTGGGGGGTGGCCCTCCCTTTTTAATGTCTGCCTTCTTTTCCTCTATTTTGTACCACTGATTATTCTGGAACTAAATCTCACCTCACTGAGTTATAGCACTTTTATAAGTTATGCAACATAGAAAGTAATAGCTCGGTAATTGTCAATATTCAGCCCATCTTGTGGGAAACCAAAGAAAATTATAAAAGTGAGAGGCAATTTATGAAAAGAATGTCCGTTGCATCAGCCAGTCCATCTGTGAAGTTTTGTTCATTATGTAGATTACACCACTGACATATGGAAGAGACATTTCTCTGTTGTAGTCTAGATGAAAGAAGTTAGAAGTGTTTTATTTCTGAACTAGAAAATCATATGGAGAGCCTCACAAGTTTACAGGGACTCCTAATATGTTTTGCCTTTGTCCTTTTGTATACCCTCCTTTTTTTCCCCCCCTCAATATGTAGACTAATTAAAGTGATAAAACAACTCATATAAAATGTGACTCATACAGCCCTTAAAAGAACAATACAGTACTACCCTCAGACAGGGAAACAGCCCAGCTCACAACAGGCAATAACTTAAGGCCTGGGGATCATTCCCACGGATGCTTAGATATCGAGCTTAATCGCAAGGTCAGGTTAGGCAAGTCTAATTTTAGACTGATTTCCTACCCACATGTCCAGGTCCAAGCCGTTGTACTTGGAAACGGCAAATAAAAATGGCTAGCTTTGTGTTTTGCATTTGCATGCATAGCATTGAAAAAAACCCCGACCCCTAGTGCTTTTGAGAAAATTCTGGCCCTGGGTGTGGCCGCCCAATGCCTTCTGCATGGAATTTGCCCAGAGATACCAACTAGACAAGATGCAACTCATACAGTTCTTCAAAGAGGAACACAAACTCTAAGTGCATTGCATATGAGTAAGATATAGCAACTTGGCCGTGTTGAAATGAAGATCAAAACAGTCTAACAACTTAGTGACAAAACCCAACTGCAAGCGTTAACAGCAATACTAAAAAGGTCTCGAGTCTGCTTATCCAAGCCGTGCGCTGGCCATGTCATGGCAGGATGACTGTTCCAGTGCATTAAGCCATTTCCCACTTCAGGACCATTCTGGACCACCCAATGCTGAGTCTTGTGATCATTCCCCATGACGACTGAGGAAAGGAGTGTACAGCAGCCTCAGACCTTGACATACTCCTTTTGTGTGCATCCAGCTTCCCACCTTTTGGCTGCTACTCCAGCACTAGTATTGCAGCCCACTCATTTGCATGTGATGTGGTAAGTACACCTGCTGATTGCTCTTCTTGATGATAAACCCATAGGGAAGTCTCTCTCTGTGTATGATTGTGAAAGGACAAGCATGCAATTGTACTGGGGAATAGAAGATGAAGAAAAAGCGAGAGAGATGGAGTTTATGTAAGCTTAATACACTACAAAGCACATCACGCTGAATTACAGACTGTATTCCAAAGCCTCTCATTCCCTTTGCAATAGCCATCAGATGACAGCTCACTGCCATTCCCCTCGATTCCCATCCCAGCTGTTGAACACCCACTTGCTGTCCTTATGTCCTGTGACATGCAGAGCAGATGCCAATGGCCCCACATCATAAAAGACTTCAGCCTATGCAGGGCCTGAGTCTTCCATGCTCAGCTGTCACAGCCATAGTTCGTTGCAAGATGAATCACAGATTTCTCTTCAGAAAAGCTGTGTTTCACCCAGTTTCTGAAAGAGCATTCATCACCCTCTCAGGAAGGAGCAACTGGGTTAAGGTGACAAACCCAACTTTTCTGCACATGTGTTTACCTAACTAATGAGAAATGAGGAATGTCTGACTGTATGCAAAGTCAAATTCCTCCAGAGATCAAGTATGCTTAGATCTGGCCATGAGAGTAACTAATAATATGCAAGTGTTATGAACTATTTACAGGCTTAACCCAACTGCAACAAAGTCAATGGTTTAACTCCCCCTGCCTTCAAAGGGAAAGCGCATACTTGCGGCACAGCTCACTACTAGGCTGGCTCATCTCCCTGCGATCAGTTGAGTAGCTGTAGCCTGTACAGAATAAATCCCTAAATTATACCTACTTCCCGCTACAGCAAGTTCTGATGATCCTGTGCCTTCCCCCTCTCTAAATGCATTTATTTGAAATAAAGGCACTAAATTCTATAACTAGATACACATGTACACTTCAGAATGAACAGGAGGACTGAAAATCATTAATCTTTTCTAGACCAACAGATGGAGGTTCCGTCTCAATCATATTAGCATGACTTCTGCTTAGCTAACTAAGTGTCCTGTGAGCTCCTGCCTTCTCTAGACGTTGCTGTAAAGAACAGCAAGAAATACCTCTGCAGCGCTGCACTCTGAGAGGACGCAATTAAGATGCCTTTGCATCTCTACTGCATGCTTACCAGCATGAGCTCTTCCTATAGGAGAACAAATTTCATTCAGCATGCAGAGCATAGGAATGGCATCCAGAGCTCCTGAGCCTTGCTAGCCATTTGTCCCATTTGTTCAACCATCTTGCACAAGCCACTTAATCCAATTCTTTTTTTTTTTCAAGCTTGTTACCTGAAATAGGGCCTGATTCAATCCCCAAAAAGGCAAATGGGAAATTTCCAGTGCGCTTCAATGGTACCCACCAGCTCATAGGCTTCTACATCTATATTTAGATACTTTTAAATATAGTAGCCTGGGCTTCAGAGATTACTGAGTGCCTACAGCTGCCACTGATCTCAGAGAGAGGAAAAGAAGAACAAATCTCTGGTTCAAAAAGTTTCTCAGCTGCAGACTACTGCAGGCTAGGAAGGTATAATCAAAGGAAGTATCATTGTATTCTTGTGTTACAGATTTCTCCTTACACAGTACTATGACCCAAATCAGACCTGAGCTAGAGGACTTCTTGCACTTCTGGGGTGACACAGTACAGTTCTTTCTCTGTTCCTTCCCATGGACTTAAGTACTAGAAATTGCAAGTCATTGCAAAAACGCTGCTTAAGTTTTCCAATCTATGGTCACATTGTCATTGCAAAGGTTTAGAAAGCTTCATGCAGATATACTGAGCAAGTTCTCAGAGAAATGACAGAAGCCCCATTCTCTAAAGACCATCCAAGCCTAGTTCTGTCCCGTTAGACTGGTATTCTGCATGATATCCCTATTTTGTCAAAGCTGGAGGAATCCACTGAACTGATGCTTCACAGTAGTCAAAGCACATCCTCAGCACCAGGACCTTAGGTAGGCAGATTTAGGGGGAAGTGAGGGGCACATGGCTGGAATCACTCAGTTGCCACCAGAACCAGCAAAGACAACAGAAGAGCGATAAGCAGAGGTAAGGAAAGAGACAGGGATTGAACATGATTCATTTGTCCTATTCTTCAAGGCAAAAAGAATGTAACTTCTTTGCACATGTCCTTTCATTTATGAAATTAGGAATTTCAGTGTAAATGGTTTTAGTTATGGAAGTATTGGTTACCTTAGCTTCCATATGAGTTCCCTTTGCTTCATTTTGGGGACTTAGCAGCAGTGGAATTCACCCTCTGTTTGTACCTTGGATGGGCTCTAAGTATAAAAAAAGAAAAGAAATCATCAGAAAAAGTTTGTGTTTCTTCTTACTATCTTCCTACAAAGTTTTCATTTGGGTTTATCACAGTCTTCAAGTTCACGTTCAGACCCCTTTGTCATTTACGAACCTGTTGCCCAGCTTCAAGAGCAAAAAAGAATCCGGCACGTCTGGTAATCTTCAAGAGCTGCTTGTCAGACAGTTTAACTACCATGAATCTCTCCTTGAATCCTCATGCTTACATTTTCAGACATACATTTAAAACAGTTTACAGGCATCATTCCTGAAGCGGACAATGGAATTGTGATTATGGCAGGTAAATATCACCAGTAAGATCTACGAATGTTATACAAAGTGTGCAGTCCCAAAACTTGACACAGAATCTGATGCACAAATAATACTGGAATAAATCTGGAAAACCAGGTTACAATTTACTCTTGTGTTTATTCTCCTTCACCTGCACATCTCAAGTTCAGTCAACTGAAATTTATCTCAACTAGGAATAGGCAGCATTTTGCAAATAATATACGATGTACAAATATGATGTGGTAGTAATAATGAAGTCAGTTTGCAAAACTATATTTTTCTATGTACAGTGCAACTCTATAGACACTTCTTTCTATGAGCACAATTATATCTGGCTTCAGGAAGACACTGGATGTAGCAAATTCTCTTTCCAACTGCATTCCATAACAAATTTTACTTGTGCCATTTTAGGGGAAAAGGGGAAAATGACAAAAGGAAATAGTAATGTGTTCCGTCCTGAAAGGGAATTTGGAAAGTTGATGGAATTGAAAAACCTAGATTCAGCATCTTTCTCTAAACTGTCTCTGCTCTACTCTCTGTCATTTCCATGGCCATTGTATCAATACCAGCTAAATCACAGCAGTCCCTGGGACACAGCATGACTTCTGGAGAGAGCTCCAAGGGGCTGAGAAACCTAAAGCAGCTCCTGCCCAGGTCTAATGGAAAGAAACTGGCAGAGCATGACAGTAGGTAGCTTCGACCAACCACATGAAAAGGGCAAGCAGCCAACTGCCTCCTGACGGAGTTCACAACGTAATCAAGCTATCCCATTTTCTGCTAGTAGGGGCAAAGCCTGCAAATCTGCTCCCTGGCTCAAAAGTGGAGGATGCCGCCACAGGGAAGCAAATCAAACCACATGCCCATCTAGAACATGACCTCTGGGTAGTGGTGGATAGACTTCAGCAATTTCACCTTGTCTGATGTAACCCTGCCTCAGAGCAGTGATGAAAGGAGTGGCCTTGCGATAGGACTGGCTTTGTGATGGGCAGATTAGATTTCAGGCCAACACCGTTCTACTGAGGCAGGGTAAAAAAAATAATCATGAAGGAAACAATGATTGATGTTCCCACTTTATTGTACAAGAACTTTGATTGCCAGCTGATCAGTCCTTTGGTTAAACATACCTTGAATATTAGGCCAAGGTGAGCACCTGATTTTTTTTCACTTACAAATAACAAATTACCATATGTATCAAAGATCTTTTAGCTGTTGTGCATTTCTCACTCCCCCAAACATCAGGCAAGGGAGAGACATATATAAACAAAATCCTGAAGAAAAAACCCTAGCAGCTCTCAAGGGCAGAGTGAAAGTCTGGACTTGTAAAAATACTTGGGCAACAGTCCAAGCGAAAAGCCCGATCTTTAGAACAACTAAACAAAGGAGAGCAGGATCTTGTCCCACATCAGTCTTTAGAGGACAGTGAGAATTTGCAGAACTGCAGTCCCAAAGCATTCAACATTGGAGGGTGTGAAGAATGGCCTCCTCCAAGAAATTTGGGACTGCTGCCCAAGAACTCACTGCCAACATAAAGGAGATGGAAGGAGAAAGATAACCCAGATACAGACCAGTGAATGTCAACTTATTTTTAAACCTTCTCTACAATAACTGAAAGCCAAAATGCACCAAGCAGGAATGGGTGGCACTGGGTCTTGCGTCACTTGGCTGTGATTGCCTTAGCACGTCATTTCATTCCCTCAGACAAGCTAAAAGATACTTTCTTAGCAAAAAGGTTGAGATCAAGTCAGGTATAACCAGTACAACCCACCAAATCCTACCTAAAATCAACCACTTTTTAGTGAACGGGTAAAGGCATATTGCTCTACTCCATAAAACCCCACTGGCCATGACTGACAGACGTTCTAAACGCTGAGCTGCACAACAGAGAGAAGGGCCATACACAGCCAGGTCTGTTAAATCCTTACTTGCTGGTAACGTGTGCTCAAAGTACTGAGCCATTCACTTCCGTGGTAGTTTATTTTTCCCTTGGGAAGATTATCTGTTTCTGTGAATCCTATTAATTTTCCATTCAAGTTCCAGATGGTGCAACTTCCCTGATACACCTCCTTTATAAACTAGAAAGGACCAGAATTACTAGCAAAAGTACAGGCGCTGGTTTCCTCATCTGCTCCTTGCAATCTCTTCACGCTGTTGCCAACTTAGAGCTCTTATGACTGATTTAATTGATGCTCTTTGCTAATTGTTTTTATAAAACCAAATCAAGATTGATCTGTAAAATGATAGCAAGCAGATGACAGGACCATTAGTGCTGCAGAGCCAGCTGCAGTCAAACACTAGAGAATACAAGACAACATCTGAACTTCACCACCACCTCAAGCCTTTCTTCACTCCGTCAGCTCCCCTTTAGCCCTTCTGGCACTACCAATGGGTGCAAAGGTCTCAGCGGACATTCCAAATGGCACATCCATGTAAAGACTCAGTTTGAAAGGATTTGATCTTCTTGAGGCATGGGCAACACTCAATGCCTCTGCACCACAGGCTCTCAGGATCCTGGCCAGGCTCAAGGTTTTTTTCACCCACTCACCTTCAGCATCAGACAGCTTTCTCCACTGCCTGTAGAAGTACATAGAGTGAAGCTATCCTTTGCAGTGGGTCTAACACAAGTTGGAAAATACCTCGGGTAAAGGTCCTGGGAATGAGCATTTCCCCTACCCTCACCTACATCCAGCCCACTGACATTGCCCTTCCTGACAAAAGGGGGGGTGGGGAAGGAAGGGAAGGCATAAAAATAAAAAGGTAAATGGGACAGAATATTAATTAAGAACAAAGAACTTCTTCAGGGATGAGTGGGTTTTGCGAGCAGAGGGTCTCCATGAGGCAAGTGGAAAGTTACTAGGAGCCTTTTCTCTTCCAGCAATATGCCACGGTGCAGAACGACTAGTGTCCCAAGAAGATTTAGATCTGACTCTGCACTGGTGCCACTGATGTCAGAACTGGGCTGGCATGTACAAATAAATACGAACTATTTTGTTGCTATGTCACAATGGCAGCAGCCTCTTTTCCGTATTTATGCCTGCAAAATGTTGCTCTGCAGGATCAGAGAGGACTTCTGTGCAATCCCGGCACCGGTGACAAGCCTCCTTTAATTGCACACAGAAATATATTTTTAGGAATAAGACCAAGAAGTCAACGCAGCTTCCTCCTTGTTAAAAACTAAAATAAAAATTTAAAAATGTCTGACAGGCTGGGAGTGAAGAAAAATGAAAGTGTTGATCAGCTCAACAGCTGGAAAAATGACTACTGGTACAAATAAAATTTTAAAACCCCTGTTAATATTTTAAAGACTGTGTGGCTGGAAAAAAAGCAAATTTTTTTGTTACTGTTAGGGATTTACAGCTGCTGGAGAATCAGGTTTCCATAAAAATCTATCTACTGTTTAATGCCACTAAAAGCCTGGAAAATTAGCTTCTTAATATTTAACATTTATAGATACTTACTCACTGGAAACCCAACAAACCTATAAAGGAGATGTGATAGCTACAGTGGGGATTGCAACATCAAGGGGGATGCGAGGGGGGGCCGAGGGGAACAAGTTGTTTTCCTTTTAAAGAGAAAAACACTCTTGTCCTTGACCCCAGAGAGCCTTCCGTTCCTACCACCACAACAGGTAAGAGCAAGCTACAATAGGAAACCTGGGAAAGTAGGTTATTGCAGTTGTTTCAGCTCTGACTGCCCTCATAGCATGAGCGAGTATGTCAGACGGGTGCTTAAATGCATCTCCTCATTCTGAACGTCCAGCTTAAGGGCCTGGTTTTCCCAAATAGCCACCTTCCTTTTTCCAGCTGGAGCCAAGGGAAGGCTGCAGATGCTCTCAATCTCAGTTCAAGTACTTCAGGTCAAGCATTTAAGAGGGGAAGGCCACAAAAATCAGAGGCCACTTCTGAAAAGGGCTTCTTTTTCTCTACAGGTTCACACAGGAGTGTATAAGACTTCCAGAGGATTTGTTTTTAGAATTTTAAGTTACCTTATGCAAAGCTAAATGTCAGTTTTAACAGATTACAAAACCTCCTCTCAATTCCAGTGCCAGCAGTCAGAAAAACTGTGAAGCAAAACTGCTGTTGCCAGCACGACTCATCCCTCATTTCTTCAGATCAGTGCAGCAAAGTTCTAACTTCACTATTAAGTGCAGTTCTGGCTGTTTTCTACAGAAATGATAAATAGCTGATCCATTTGTCTCAAAGTCAATAATAGTAAAAAAAAATAAATCATAAACACAGCCTAGTGATGTTGAACTCCCACTTTCTTCATTTCTTAAAGAAATCAAAGAGAATTACTACAGACAAACAACACATTCTCTCTCAAATACCTCAACCTGCAGTTGACTGCTATCTACTACTTTTCCTGGCTAGCTTTTTACTCTGGCCAGAGAATCCAAGCAAAAGAGCCATCACAAAAATAATAAAGGGTTTTTTTTCCTGTGCCATTTGTGCATGATTTATATTGATGATGATCATGCTAAAGCAAGAACCACGGCAGATTGACTTTCAGACACCACAATGGTTGCAGCACTGGCGTTTATGAAAACCACTTTTCTTCACTTTTGAACTGAGCAAATTTACTCTGGGCTCCGCATGGCGAAGATGAATGAAAAAAGATGGAAGACTGATGCCAACTTCACATGGATCATTTCCAGATTCCAGCCTCCATTTAACACTGCTTTGTCTTTGATCCTCAGGTAAGTTCAAAAGTACATGTTTACATCAAAGTCATTACAGCTGACTCAATAACTCAGCAAGACAAAATGTTTGAAAGAAAATAAGTGGTTAATGTAACTATTGAGGGTTTTGTTATCAGTTTATGTCATGCCATAAAGCAGCAAATGACCTTAAATATTGAAGGAAAAGACATGCATGAGAGAGAAACCATAGGCAGCCAAAAGCACTGGGATTCTGGATAACAATTTACAGCAGCAAATACTCTTGAACTGTTTAACTTTTGCATGGTTTCAGAGCAGGAGAAAGTCTAACTCTGCAGCAGGCAGACTTTAACCCTAGAAAAAACTGTTCAAGACCATGAGGCTCTTTCATCATCCCTCNCCAGTTCTTTTTTGTGTGAATTATAAAAAGCTTGAGGGTTGCTTTTCCCACTCCCTTTCACTTGAACTTTGCAGGCTTTTGCTTTCCAGTTTTGCTTGAAAATTAGTTAACAGGTAAAAATTACAATTGTCCTATAACAGTTTCCTTTCCACAGGGTTATTACACTCCATGAGCTAGAACAGACAGAATTTAAGTCGTCCCCCAGTCCCACTCAGCTTTGAGTGACTGCATTAAATCCTAACAAGGAACAGTGGCTGTTTCTAACTTGTGTTGGGCGACAGAGCTTCTTAGTATCTCTTGTGTCATGGGGACACCTTGCATGAGAACAATGCCAGGGATAGCAATAGCAAGAGTAATTAAGCATACATTGTCCTGGAGGAGGGAAACAGGCTAACAGACTCTCTGCTTATCCTTTGTGGGGCCGTAGAGTGTTGATAGCTTGATATGCCACAGCCACAACATAAAGCAGCCAGTGCTTAGACGGCCATAGCTCCATCATCCCTGCTGCTCAGACACCACAGTCTTGGCAGGAAGGACCTCAGAGCCATCTTCTCTGTTTGGCATCAACCATGCAATCTCCAGGCAAGAGCAAAGAGATGCATGAACGGTAGCAGTCCATTTGCCAGGTAACTTCAAACACCGGAACATCACAAACAGTCATGAAGTATGCATTTATCCAGTTTCAAAGTATTTCACAGCCCTGGAGACTAAAGAGATGAACTCTCTTCCATAACAGCATAGTAAACTTGTGGGACACTTGCTTCTGTGGCTATGTGGGTAGAACATGACTTTCATTTCAGTGAAATACAGCACTGTGCCTGCATCACGCTGGCGATCTGTGGGGTGTGACCTGTGCGCACACATGTGCTTCTCTATCATGGGAAGAAAGGAACACAAAGACCCTCTGTTTCAATCCTGATCAGATTTCCAAGAGCTGGGGAAAGGGGAAATTGAGGGCAGGCTTGAGAGCTGGCAGAACAATTCAATGATTCATCAGAAATGACACAGGTGCCACAAGAAAGGAGTTTTCTCCAGTAAGAATGACTATTTTGCCAAAATCCCAGCTACATACTAAATCTCCTCCAGCCCCAGGTTTAACCCAGGCTTATCAACACACTGGGGTACAGTCTAACCTTTTCCCTGTCTCTCACCCTCTGAGGCATATCCTTTCCACAGTCCCCACCTCTCCACTGGTTTTAACGTTCCCCTAAAGCCAGACTTATCACCATGCTCCATACTTGAACCCAGTCCCAAATGTCTCCCCAGTACAGCAGGTAACTTGGCTCCCACTAAAGCTCTGATCTGAACTTCACTGCCCTGGATGAGATCCTTTCTTCTACTACAGGCCCTGATCAGCCCAGCTTTAACCTCTTGAGATGAGCCATGCAGATGTCCTCCTCCTTTCTCTGTGTAGTTGTCGCTGAAAGGATGGCATTGTCATGGTGAAGTTACTCTTCTGGCTGTGGAGCTTCCTAAAACTGATGAAAAGACTCACTGACTCATCAAGCTCCCAATGAATTGCCATTTTCTATCACAGCAGGGAACCACCAACTACAGCTACCAAAACCCCATTATATCAACTCTTGACATGCTACTGAGAAAAGTTACAGCCTAATCCAGCAGGAATCTCATCTTAGGTCAGGTCACACTCACCTCCCATCTCAAGTAGAGTCACATTTGGCCACCCAGTTTACCATCAACTCCCCTGTGCTGATACTTACCCATCTGTTTGATAGGTGCCAACAATAGAAGTTACCTCCACCTAATTCTGTTAAACCCATTGACCAGCTCACTCCATTGGACAAGAGTTAGTCTCCTGAAGTGACTTTGCAGGTCACATTCCTGCAGTTCACCCCTCTCTCTGCATCCACACAAATGCCAATGCTCTGATGGAGAACAGCAATTACCAGAACATGTTAGATGTAGCAGGAGGCAGGGGAGCAGCTTGCAAAGAGTGTGGCCACCCTGGCAGCACCTACAGAAACCCCTATTAGGTGGAGATTTAAAGTCAGCCAGGTCTTGTGTCATCTTTCATCAGTCTTCTTGGCTTTCCCTCTCTGTAAGCGAATGATGAATATGACCTTCTTTGTTTGAGTTCTTGCGATGAAGCACTGTTTGCATAAGGCTCTTTTTTATTTATTTTTTTCCTGCGGCTTGTTGACTTTTATAAGACGTTCATAAATTTGTTCTGAGTGCCAGTGAGATGCTTAATGGTGCTAAAGGGAAGGTATTAAGGATAGTCGACTCATGTTAGAACAAGCCACTTGAAAGTAGCTATAAATATTTGTCTGGATTTCATTTTGCTAACAAACAGTTTCTTTTCTTTTTCTCCCCCCATCACCCCCCCTTAAAGAGTTGATTTCATAAACAACAGAAGAATTTTCACATTAATATGAAAGTACATGTCTGGGTTTGTTTTTTTTAATAGAAACTTTCCTATTGGGGACATTTGAGTCCTTGTATTCTGTGCGCATGAAATCAGCTCCCTTTTCAGGAAAACCTTGGCAGCTTAAGACCTCCAGGGTGAGCTCATGTTCTTTTGCTCTCCCTCAAACTCATCTCTGCTCTTTCATTGCTCTGGCAATGAGTTTAGGCTAGACTTAGGGACTGCAGTGTCCTAGAATGAAGCCAGTAGCTACACATTCCTCCTCATTTTGCTCATAGGCACACTGGAGGCTTTTGGATTCCTTCAGGACTGTAGCCACTGGCCGCATAATTTGGAAACTCCACCCTCTGGTCCCGTTGCTCTAAGGTCATATTGACACAGACAGACACAGAATATTCTGATCTTACTGACTTTGGTACCAAAGTCCCTCTCACTGGGAACTATGAGTAGTAATGGGGGTTATCAATTGGTGTGATCACCCTTCAGATCCCCATCAGCCCCAGGGCAGCAGAGACAGCTTTTTGCACAAGAATAGCCCAAAGCTACCTCTTGGAACTGACAGGCATCAAAGATGAGGACTTGTCTCCGCCTCTGGCCTTGGACAGACAGAGACCTTTCCTTCCCACAATATTCTCTGCATGCCTTTCAGACCTGAAAGACCCAAAATTGTGTTGGGATGCAGTGGTCTGAGAACCTCCAAGCAGCTGCTGCTGGGACAGATAAGCAGATAGCTCAGTGCTCAGCCAGCAAGAGAAGGACGGACAAGGGGCTGCCTAGAGGATCCAGGTGAGGAAGAAAGGAAGACACGTCTTAGAACAGGAATTAGGGGACCAAAAGGAACGGGAGAACAGGGTTTGAGAGGGTTTTGGGTTTTGTGGGTTTTTTTAAAGGCAAGAATGAGTTGCCAATGCATTTTTTTTAGTATTCATTTTCTTGGTGCTTTCACCAACTGTGCTCATTATAGCAGTCTAGAAATTATCAGCAAGGAAATCTTGAACACTGTCACCTCCGACAACTCTCTTAAGACTCAGGGTGAGTTTTACCCCAGGAAGCTTTTATCCAAGCTAGCAAACTGACTAACATTTTTAGCTCAAAGTCACTTCTAAAAATACTGAAAACTAATGTCCCCCAGAGAACTTCCCCAGACTACAGAAGAAACATAGGGGAAAACAAACTTTCTAATACAGCTCTCTAAATAGTCTCCATTGTTTTTTCTGGATACTTTTGAATTTTCTGAATATGTACTACAGCTACATCCCTCTAGTCTCCCTTATAACACATCATTATGTCACAAACCCCATGCCTCCAGCACAGTAATGCAAAGACCTGGCAGATGGTCTACATCAGCAGAGATAAGAGTAAATGTACCACAATAGCCAAGGTACCTGCCCTGGGGAAGGATGCAGTTACTTGCCAACATACAGCTCCATGCTTCTGTTGTACTCCCTCCCCCCTTTTTGTAAAAATGCATGTATATCATTCAACCAGGTTTTCCAGTCCATGCAAATGGTAATTGCCATGGTTTGAAACATTCTGTACCCCCCTAGAACTAAATGGCAAACCAGCAGTTCTGATGATATCATGGTGAATGATTTATCCGGTGATATACTGCATTCCTGCAGTGTGCTTAAGCAGTAAGGCACACTGGGGAGAATTTTTGAGTGATCAGTTTGCCTCTAGTGTGGGCTACAGTCAAAGGTTAATGACCTTGAGTACCCAAGAAGTTCAATTAATGCCTTGAAATGGACTACCTAGAAGGCCTGACAGCTATTATTAAATGGAACATTAGTACAAGGAACACTATTTCATGCCTTTGCAAACATGGGTAGAGTACTACTCTCATCCAAAGCGCTTTAGCCATGTTTCAAACTAGCACGCACCTGAAGAATTGAGGTGATGGGCCCCAACTGCATTATAGGCTCACCTTTCCACCACAAGTTAGTTCATCTCTGTTTAGGTCTAGCCTCCATACTTTTGCTACCCAGCTAATCTCAGACTTTTCCTTCTCTTTTAGATTATTTTTGACATCTCAAAATATTTATTAGAAGCTGTGGTTTCTGGTGCTAACAGGATGCAGCTTTATACCACAGCCCCTTCAGCCTCCACACCCACCAAAACACACAAAAGCCTGCAACAAGCAGAGTGAAAACCAGCATTTCCTTCAGACTCCTCCTGGGGAAGGCAAAGGAGTGCTGGCACTCCTTGAAGGAACGTGCCAGCTTCAGCATTGCTAATGACTAAGGGGACAGGCCCATCCCACCCTCCACAAAGATTCTGCCACATACAGTCTTTGCTCTTCTGCATCCTTGTCATGCTGTTTGTGGAGGGAAGAAACATACAGTGGCAAGAATCAAGAACTAGTTTGGCAGCTGATTCATTAAAATACTCTGTAGAAAGGCCCTCCTATATAAATCCATCTGAGCAACCCAAGAATACTTCCAACTGATGCCACCAGTCAGATTCCTCCACCCCCTCAGAGAAGCAGCCAGCTCACTCAGGGACCAGAAGAAGGCCTCTTAAGAGGTAGCACTAGCAAGAGTAGAGCTGGGAAGAAGCCTCTAAAGACAATGACTTGCGCACTCCCTCAGTGCCCTCAAAGTCATCAACACACATTGCTCTGCCTCTAATTGCCCAGTCCTCACTTCATCCTCTGCTGAAGACTGACGGAAGACGGCTTCTCTACAGGCTATCCATCCATTTTCATTTCATTTGAAGACTTAACCTACATCGCCTTCTTGGCCAGGACCAAGCCAGCTGTGATGCAACAAGGCAGGAGCGTGCTACACTACAGCCAACCCAGGTTTGCTCTTCTGAGGCTGCCCCATCCCAGCTATAAAACTCCCTGCCAAGACAAATTGGATTTAGCTCAGGTCAGATTATGTGAGAGCTGGGCTGCAGGGACTTTTCACTCTCGCCTTTCTTCAGGGAAAGGAACTCCGCAGGCTCAGCAGGGCAACAACAGAAGAGAGAAAGGAGAGAGACTGAAGGCATGAAGAGAGAACTGGACCCCCGGGGAAAGGAGAACAAAGAGAGATAAGATGCAAGGTAAATAAAAAAAGGCATGAGGGCTTAGCTGTGACTTCAGAGAGGGAAAGTGGGAAACAAGGGATCAAATTTTATACTAATTAACCTTGCGTCAGCAAGCCCTGAAAGTGCAACAGCCCCAGTGGCCACAGCATGGGTGGTCAAGTCTGGCCCATCTTCATCTTTTAAACTAAGGATGAAGAAAGTGACGAAAAACTGACAGTCTGACATTCAGATCCCAGGCAGTTTGCTATGCTCTAGGTCTGACCTGAAAATTGGAGTTTGCTCTGGAATCTCCCCACAGCATAATTTTAATGTTGTAAGAAACAGCATTGGGAAGATGTGCACCTGCTCTCGGATACACCAAAGCATGGACATACGAGCCAGCTTTTACATACAGGAGCTCCTGTTAACCAAGTGTGACTATTCACAATCTGAAATTATTAAGCATTTACTTAAACACTTTCCTGGATCAAGAAAGTGTGTTGTCATGGGTGTCCTCTAGCTGCACAATTAACTGAAGCAGTGCCTGATTCTGTCAATGCTACTGACAGGATGGTAAAAATCATGCAGCAACACAAATGTAGAAACTACGATAAAATAAAGTGAATACCCATGTCTTGTATAGTGTGTGTATATATAGCATACAGAAAGAGTGGTGTATATCTCTGTCCTCAATGGCCAGTAGAAAAATGGTAAGCCTGGTTTGGGTGTTCTAGCAAGTAGTAACATAGCATGATTGCCATTGAATGCATTTACTTGTTGGCTTGAAAAGAGAATTCAAATTCTTGGTGTATTAACACTGAAAAAGCATCACAGAAAAAGATGTTTTCTTCAAACACTGAACAACCAGCTTTTTTCCCCTAAAGAAAACTGATCTCCAAAGTCTGTCTTCCTTACTGCATCCCTCTAGAGCAGGGGATCTCCAGAAACACTGGGGTAGGGTCTGTGTGTTCACTCAGAGCCTTTGCATACAGCCTACAGGGAGATCTTTTTCATTATTGGTGTCAATCTGCACTACAATCATCTATACCTCGAATTACTGCAATACAGATTAATTTTGTTAAACAGTTACCAGCAAGATCCACTGCCACTGAACAACCGTATGAAGGAAACTGTAGGGACCCCCTTTTATTCAAGCTCCTGTCTAGAATTTTTACACAACTTTTCCCTCCTGCTACAGAATTTAAATAAAAGTTTTGCAGGACTTGGGGAAGGCAAGGTCAGCTGCTAGCACACAACAAACTAATTAATAATCACAGCAGCAGAGAGAACATAGCTGTGTTCCCATTCTCTCAGTATGAGAGATCAGTGATTGAGAACTCCTGCCTCCTGAAAAGCCTCTTTTGCTTCCCAGTCCAGTTAGTATTTGTTTAAGCCTGAGGCAGGCAAACACGACACAAGCCCCCAGGAATCCATAACCACCCTGATGCTTCTGGGTTGCAAGGCATCTCCACCGCCATCTGTTTTCAGTCACTCCAGAACGAGTTCTGAAGAGTCAATTGTTTTCTTCTAGGAAAAATAAACATGCAAGCTGCTATTCTCCTGATTTCCAGCAATTTTCTGCTGTGGGTAAATGTAGCTTCAGATTTTAGAACTAAGTCTCATTCTCATCCAAAGAATTTTGCAATATAATTACCTCATTTTTACTGACTTGGATAACTGCTGCCCTTTAAAAAAAAAAAGTGTGTAAAGTCTGCAAGACTAATTCCTCCTCCTGCCCCTTTGCTATAAAATCTTGGAACAATTGATAGTGATTAATCTCACTTGATATTTCTTTGGTTCTCTATTTGTTGATTTAAAGGCATTTTATGACTGATTGTTTTCAGTTGCTTGGACAGCTGTCAGATCTGTACTGTGGTTTGATTTGGCATCCAGGGAGTAAAATTATTATTTTTCTTATTTTTACAGCTCCAACGCATAGTAGCTGACAGAGGTGGCCCTTCAAAAACCATATATGTGAAACCAAAACTACCTCCAGATTGGGAGAAGATTGCCTAGAGATTCTGCAGGCAGATTACACAAGCAAGATGTGGAAGGCAATAATACAGGGGTTTTTTTATTTTATTACCAGTTTTTAAGATGCCCAGCTTGCATGTTGAAGGCACATACTCTCAAGTACAGTGACAAAATCCTTCCCTAGGTGTAACATCAGTGGCTTTACAGGAATGGCTCTGGCCTTTGCAGCAGGACTAGCAGAGCTGGTGGGATCTACATTTTTTTATTATTTTGGTTTTGCTTGCTTGTTTAGGGGCTGGAGTGCTCCAGTCCAAGTGGTGTCCCCATCCCTGCATGCCTGGGAAAGGCTGTGCTCAGTGGAAGGAGAACAAAACAGGGTCCAAGACTCCAGGTCACAAAAGAGTTAGCAGAACTCAAGAAAGAAGTGTGTTAATACTGAATATCTGTCAGCATCACCTCCCACCTTCAACCTCCTGACTGTCTCTAACAGTGACCAACACCCTTTGACTTACCCTCAATTGACCTTACTTACCCTCAATTTTAGACTATTTTCTTCTCTGCATCCTCCTTTTACCTGCATCTCACAGCTGTGTCCTTCATGTGCCCACCCTCTCTTTCCTGGCTCTTCACTTTTCTCATGGTCCATCTACAAACATGACCAACACCACTTGAATGTCAGCCCTGGCTCACCCTCATATCTCTTCTTCTGATTCCAAACTAAAACCTCACCAGCCACTATCTCAACTAAATTCTGGAGAAAGACCAATCAATCATCAAAGTTCCTCCTCCAAAATATGCAGAATAAAGTTTCACCAAAGCAGAAATCATTGATAGTAGACAGTGCTTTCACAATAATCACAAGTTCTCCTTGTTTTCAGAAAGTATATGAAAATCAGGTTTTATTCTGGAACTTCAGGGCTCCGCGTGTTCACAATCACATTTTCTCTGTGGCTTGCTGTATGCATTTATATAGAATAGCAGTGCTAACAACTTGACCTAAACCAGAACTTATATGTGAGCTTAAGTGGATGGAGAGAGAGCAACTAACTGCTGTTGACTACAGTTTGCTAAAATTTAGGCACTTTTGCAAAAAAGAAAGAATGCTCTTACTGTCATGCTGTCTTACTGGACAGATTATGTGATCTGCTTAACACATCTCCATGTTTGTCCCTGTCCAGTTAATAAACAGTGGGAGAAGACTGCCTTAAGCCAAGCACTAGATGGTGATGGCTTAGGAACACAGTCGCAGCCCAGGGGCCACACTTGCTTCCTCCTCCTTTTTTGTAGCGTGTTGTTTCCACTGCCCAAAGTTAGTAGCACAACAAAACATAACAAATACTCAGAAATACAGCAAAATGAGGGATGGGAATTGTTATTTTGCATGCCCCCACTGCCTACAAAGGAAGGTGCCTCCAGTTCTCTCCACCACCTGAGACACCCTCTCCTTCCACTGTTCATGTTACTTCTTAGTGTGTCTCCACTGCCATTTCTAGTTGGCTGCATTACTGCCAGCTCGCTCAAAAAAAAAAAAAAAAAAACCACAAACCACACAAAAAAAACCCACCTAACACCACACAACTGTTTTTTGGTTGCCAGATTGTTACTCACTCTTTCAGCCCATTCTGAAACATCTTAAATTATTTACATGCGATGTCTCTCTGGTTCTCTTCTTGAGCCTACAGCCCTGCTACTCTTTTCAAACTTCACACATATTTTTATTGGATTTTTACTTTTCCTCTTCTAGGAAAAACATAAAACACACTGCAAGCAGTGGAAGCAAGCACCATATTATGCCCTGAGAGACTGTTTATAACAATAGACAAGCTTGGTTTTACTAAATCACTCATACTGACATCTTTGCTTCCTTGCTTTCTAAGCCATGGCTGTAAATTGTTGGGAAAACAGCAGAGCAGTTATATCTTCACATCTATGCCCTCATCAGCTTCTCTAATATACTGCAGATATGGCCTATCAAATCCACCAGGCCACATTCAGCCATGCACGACACAGATCTAGCACTACAGACTATGGGTGATGTTTCCCCCACCCTTGCTCATATACAGATCTTTCAACCCCATTGAAAGATCCGAGATTTCCTTTCCCAGTTCCATAAAACCCCGTGTGGTCCTTTCCCCTCCATCCCTCATCATATTCTTAGGGTACCATCTTCTGCAGACATGTGTATCAGTGCTGTCTTCTTCCAAGCCACTTGGATGCAGGATATATTGAGACCATCCTTGAACAAATCACCAGAGTGTTCCCATCTCTTCTGCTTTCCACCACTCTGGTCTCATTTCTATCATCTGATTCCTCTTTATCCACATCGCCTGTTCTCATACCCATTCACGTCACACATTTAACAAGGTGACAAAGAATGTCAGATGTTTTCATAATCCAACTAAACCACATTTGCTGCTTCAACCACCAGCTTAGTTCACTATTCTCCTTTTAAACAAACACAAACAACTCCAGAAGATCTAGTAACAACGGAAACAGGCGGGCAGCAGAGCAGTACACGCTGAAACTCAGCATGGTCCCCCATTAGGGGGAAAATTTCAAGTGCTTTAATCATGACAAACGGCACCACAATGAGTCAGTGGATATGATGGGTCAGCCTCTTGGCTGGTGCAGCGCCAACAGCTTCCACAGGGGTTCATCAGGCATGAATTGGCCCCATATGTGAAAACCCACTACAATTTGTCCAGTTTCTCCCATCCCTGTGGAGCAAAGTCTCCATATGTGAGATCCCACAGAGCTGTCAGCCAATGTCACATTTCAATAACAGCAAAAAACAACCAGGGCTGCATAAACCAGCAAAGCAATCCCATTGCTCATAAACTGGCAAGTGACCTAGGTTGGCAGTGTTTTTGTTGATCACAACCTTTCTATGGAACAAAACATGGGAACTATCACGCCAAAACAGGCTCAGTGATCCATCTTCTCCTCATCTCCTTTCTCCAGCAGAGGCCAACATTGATGCTTTAACAACAGATTAAAAATGGATATATGAAGCCTGCAAGGCACCTGGGTCATTATGCAATATTTTGCCCTTGACCCAGGGCAAAACTGCACTACTGTTATATACAACTGTGCAATATTATACTATGTTATCCCAGATATGAGAGACTGTCAGGTGCTGGCATAAAGAAATATGTCAAAGTCAGAGGATTGTCCTTTCTTTTTCTCTCTTCCTTTTTATTTCAGCTTTATTAATGTAACTGCACATCCTCTTCTTAAGATCAAATCTTTGACTTCTCAGTAGACTGGACTTTACAAATTAATTCAACTTTATTTCAAAAAGGAATATTATCATTCTTGCTTATGTTAATGTCTTCTCTTACAGAAAAAATAGTTTCATAGGATTCTTTCTTGAACCTTTCCCTGTTTCACAAACTTCTAATCCCTTGCCTTATTTAACACCAAATTAATGTCTTTCTAGTCAATCTCTTTTTAGAGGGATTCTCTCACTCCAAAAATTTATAAGCTTTTATTCTTTTCCATCTTTACTCCACATTGTCTTGGATGAGCTTTATATAGTTCCACTACAAAAATATTTAGCTCTACCCTAAACCAAGATTGCATTCTCATTTCTTACAAGGCAAACCATTACATCAGGTGAAAAATAAAAAAAATAGAATGGTTAGAGTTGGAAGGGCGCTTAGAGATAATCTAGTTCCAACCCCCCTGGCATGGGTGGGGACCCCTCCCACTAGAGCAGGTTCCTCAAAGCCCCATCCAGCCTGGCCTTGAACATTTCAGGGATGGGGCATCCACAGCTTCTCTGGGCAACCTGTGCCAGTGTCTCACCACCCTCAGAGTAAAGAATTTCTTCCTAATATCTAATCTAAATCTACCCTCTTTCAGTTTAAAATCATTACACCTCCTCCTATCACTACACTCCCTGCCCAAGAGTCCCTCCCCATCTTTCCTGTAGCCCCTTTAGGTACTGCAATGGGCTCTAAGGTCTCCCTGGAGCCTTCTCTTCTCCTGGCTGAACAACCTGAAACGGTGTCTTCTGGAAAAAAAACAAACCTGAAATGATACCTTCTGGCCTGTTGTATCTGAAGTACAGTTTAGGGAAGTTGGCTCCAATGACACTGATGGCTATAGAATGAATCATATTCTTTCCAAACTGCGGATATTTATTTTAAGTACAAACAGCGCTTTATTTCCAAAGTGGAGATCATGATCAGGGGACTGTTTTATTTGTATGTCTTTTTGTCACAAAAATTAATGTTTCTGCAAATACTAAATCAAAAGAAAACACAACCTGATTTCTTTTTCTAGCTCTCTATATCTGAAGCAAGTTGTTTTAAACACTGTGTCTGTGAGCCTGGTAGAGCATGCCAACATGAGGAAATTCTAAATCAACTTTTTTTAAAAAAAAATTATAGACACTTTCGTTTTAAGCTACTAAAAATAAAAACATTTGCCTTGATTTATATATTATTAATACTCACAGCATCTTCTGATTACGGAGCCTGAATTATAGAGGGAAGACACTTACATCCATCCCCCAGCTAACTACTTTCTGAAGTACAACTGCCAATTCTGGCAGCCCCACCACCCTTGTTAAGTGATAAATTAATGCTCGCGCTCCCATTGTGCGCCTTGCCAAGCCAGGCAGAGCTCAGCCAGGCAAAGCCTCGCTTTGTCCAAACTGCACCCACCCTCTAGTGGGATGAGGAAAAAGTGCTGCTCCGGGCTGCTTTTCCAGCCCCACTCTCACGGGCTGCGATTCTCTCCTCTACGTGCTTTATCCTGCAGCACAGGATGATTTGCCATAATACTGAACGAAGGTTCATACAGGAGAAGCATGCTAATACCTTTCTTTCTTTGCTCCTCTCTACCCTCCCCACATCTGCTAGATATGCATTAATAAGGCCCATTAGCTCTAAGATATCATTACAGCCCTGATGAGTTTCATCAAGAAACTTGAGGGGGAATCTTCTTTCCAGCTTTGCCTTGCACTCTTCAGAAGTGGTGCGGTTTTAGGTACAGCTTCATAGGTGACTAAGCAGTGATTAGTCCCATGAATTAGTGTCTCTGTCACTATACCTTTCTTCTGTAAAGAAAAAACTAACACACAAACAAACATCCTTAGAAAAAAAAAATAAATCCAGCCCACTTTCCTCTATGTATTAGACAGACCAATACAATTGACTGTAAAAATTAGAAGAGTAGAATATTGTTGCTAAACAATGAGCACTGCAGTTGTGGTACAGTACCTGTGGAAAAGCAGCAGAGCTGTAAGCAGGTTTCAAACCACAGCCTAGGTCAACTACACAAATCATGACAACTAAGCAGTCCTTCAGGCGAGCCTCTCTTGAAAGCATTTGCAGCAACTGAAGACCAGATCCTGCTTCCCACTGCCAGGGAGGAGATGCTGTGCAGGGGACAGGCAAACAGGACCAAGGATGAGAGCAGGGCAGCAGCCCCAGCTGTGGATGCAGCCCCCCTCACCCTCCATAGCTGGACGAGAGCTGAGCAGGTCCACTAGCCATAGCCAGGGATAGTCCAGAGCACCAGGCAAGTCCAAACCAAGCCAGAAGGTCAAGGCACGAGGCTAAGCACAACAATCCCTAAGACCAGACCTGAGTCTAAATACAGAACAGAGCCAGCAGACATAGGGGTACAGATTAAGGACCCAGGTGGAACCACTCAGAGCCTGCTGACATCCTCTGGGGCCTGGAGAACCTCTTTGTAAACCCAGACTAACGATCACCAGTGAATTCAGGTGAGTCAAATTACGTCTGAAAGAAATAAGTAGAGATTTACGGCAAAGATGCAAAGTGATGAACTAGCAAGAAATATATTCTCTCCTCAAACACAAGTCTAGAGCTTGCAAATAAATCCACTGCCTTTAGTGGTAAACCTTGATGAAAGCTGGAGATACAGAACTGACTCTGCAAACCATGATGCCTTCTAGTAGCCTGACAGTTATGTCCACTGCACACATGACAGCAAAGCGAAGGACAAAAATAAAGCAGCCAATGCCATTAAAAGCAAGACAGGACCTGAAACAATTGAACAGGGCTGAAGAGAGTACGATTCCTTCCTAAACATGATGCAATTAGCAGAATGGAAACAGCATGCAGCAGAGGGGGGAAGGGAATAAAAATAAAGCTATCTTTCATAGATCACATGGTCCCACCAGGAAATACGGAAACCTCTGACTTGTCTGGCTCTCCGACTCTCCCTCCCTATGGGTCTTCTGCAGAAAGCGGAGCCTGTGTGCCCAGGAGGTGATGAAATCCCTAATGCTGTATGGCACATGGGGAATTTGGGGGATTGCAAAACAGGATGTTTCTTGGAGGAAATACAGTCTCAGCAAGCAAAAGGTTCAAGTACGGTACATCTCACAATGATGTAAGAGCTTGATTATGCATCTCGCTTAAAGCCCAGCTTAGGGTTTTAGTTCTAGTAGAACTAATAGGCAACACCTGCTGCGATGAAAACAATTTCCGTCCCTGAACTCTAGCAGAAGTGTTTATCTTTTGAGTTAGAAAATGTTTCTCTAATGTCTGAACAAGACTCCAGGGACAGGAACATATGCCCAGAACTGACGTTTCTGCACATTAGATAGCTTATAAAAATGAGAATTAGAAAAACCTGGTATCATCAGACATCTTGTTCAATAAAGTCATTAAATGGAAAGTACAGAAAGGTTGCTCTAACGTTTCCTCTCCCTGCCACTGTAGTCCTACTTGCTCTCTGTAGAGCAGAAACAGAGGCTCCTGAAAATGCTTGCTGGGGTAAATTCTGAGTTCAAAATTCAGGGCTTTTCCAGACCTGTCCCTGGCAAAACTACCATTGACTTCAATGGAAACTTTACCCAAATATGGGCCTCAGGACTTGGGCCTCCTGGTTTTAGTTACTAATTTTATTATTAAAGGTTAAACAGAGCTGTTGACAGTACAAACGATCTTCTTACGTAAGCAGTGAGAGTGTCAGATATACAAGATAAAACAATACTGCCAAGTCAAGGCAATATAGGTTATGGGTGAATGTCCTTTCACGGAACATACTGCACCAAATCCCGAGTTGTGCCCTGTTCCTCAAGCAAAACTCCCATTTAAATCAACTGGAACTCACTGTGAGCAAGAGGCAGGGCCAAGCCTAAGAACGGACCTCAGGGTCCAGCCATGGTCGCTGCAAGGGCTTTAAGAGACTGTAGCTGTTGAAAACAAAAAAGCTCTACCTTTAGAGAACAAAAGGAGTGAGCAGTGAAAGTTCATCAAAAACCACGTGCTTTGCTTTGCACTGAGAAAGGAAGAAGCACAGGTCCCAGGCTTGATCAACAAAGCTGAAGGGTGAGGCATTGCTTCATTTTGAACTTACAGGGACTGTTTGTCCTAATAGTGTCCTAGAATGATAAGACAGACCTGCCCTGCAGCTGTAACTGCTGTACAAATTCATTATTTAATACCCATTAAATACTACAACTGCAAATTAAGTGCTTCAGCCATTCAGCTATACACACACAACCCTTAACAATAACCCCCTCGATGACAGGGAAGTCAGGGAGGGCGTGTAGGGCTTTCCTTCCATACTTGCTGCTATGATATTCTTTATCTAAAGTTTGGACAGAAACCAGAGGCTTGTTTTTAATTCTTGACCAAAAATAATAACAGCAAATGATGTGATGCTTAAAAATAATAACCATCCAGTCAAAAGCAAACTCTTCTCAGTTCAGTGTAACAACACTTCATTGGTTTGGTGATTAAGTGGCAACCCAAAAGTTAACTTCCTGGAAAATCTACTGTTGTTATAATGAAATTGCACTGTCAGAGCCATAGATCTGTCTTTAATAACAATGCAACAGACATTGAGGGAAATTCCTGTGGTCGTCTGTCCTATTCAGATACAGTTATCATCCAATAGATCATCAGCTGTACAATAGTCAATGGGTGTCGCAAAGTTTCTGACACAGTTAACACATTAACACATTAGACAAATGTAGGATTTGAGCCAATTCTCACCAAAGCCAATGGAAAAACTCCAACAGAGTTGTACTGGGCACGGGGATGGTGTCACACATACTGTCAACCACGTAGGAAACAAGACAATCACAGCGGCTCTCTTCTGACATCAGCGTCTGCCTCTACTCCAGGCTTTGGCAGAGCCTTATGAAAGACTGGCTGTTTTTCTCCTGTTTCTTTCAAACACCCTGAGAATCACTTGGGTTTGTTTTTTTGGCATAGGGTACTCAAAAGGATGTTGTCAAGGTTCACAGAACTGAAATCTAAATCTTTTTTGTCTTTTCTTAAATTTCACATACTTTTTAAAGTTTATGAGTGATTTGATTTTTATCCTTAGTGATTTGATTTTCATCTTTATGGTTTACCCAATGACTTTAAAAACAAAGAAGCAACAAACCCTTGCTTTACAATTAAACCCACAGACCAGCTCCAGTTGTGTACTGCTGAAGCATGGTCATATCAGCAAACATGCCAGTACATCTAACCATGGAATGTATTTTCTGAGCAAATGTTTAGTAAAACTCACATCGTTTGCTGAGTAAGAGTTCATTGGGATTGATCCGCTCAGGAAAGGAACATCACAGATGAAAACATACTGTTCCTTTACAGTCATAATACTAGCACAGCGATAAACACTATCTCAACTGACGAATCAAGCTTAAAACAACAAAATTCTTGTGCAAATGATGCACAGAAACACCAGGGCTCCCAGTTTAAAATGAAAAGCTAAGAAATAATGAAAGAGAGAGGAAGACTCTATATTTGATCATTATGGCACTGATTCCTGCTGGGTTGAAGATCCAAATGAATGAGTGGGCAAGAGAACCTGATCCTGGAATTATGCCCGCAGAGGCATAAGTAGGAGCCTAAATCCAATATAAGTTTCCCTTTTTATAAAATCAGGGCGTCAACAGCAGAAGGAAACCTGTACATTTTCCAATCGATATGGAAAAATTTTAGCCCGTGTGCCCCAGCCGCACTGCAGGGACGCGGCTGCTGCGTGGACACCCCAGCAGGGAGTTTCTTGCTCTCCACCCCCTTCCCGAGAGCCGGGCAGAGGCCGGAGCTGGGCAGGTGGAGCAGCTGGGCTTGTGTTTCCTTCACTGTGCTGCTCTCGCAGATGCCGCACCAGAGTCAGCCCCGCTCCCAGGGAGGCTGTGGCACGTCCTCCATCCTTCTCTCCTGCGCTGGCGGGACTGCCAGCGACTGTCCGAGCAGCGGGTGTAGGAAGCAGGAACGTGCTTCCTCTCTCCAGTACACCTTCCTCAGCAGATACTCGCTGTGTCGTGTCTGTTTCTGAGGGAGATCTTAGCTTTTTGGCCTAACGCGGCGCTTCAACAGCACTTGATGAAGTCGCCCTGAGAATAAAGCCTGTGCAAGCACTAACTAGCAGAGGAGCCAGTCTCCTGGCTCAGAGCCTTCAAAGGAAAAAATGATAAGCAGGTAAATGGCTACTTAGTTGGTGATGATCCATCAGGATCAGCTCCATAATACCAGCATCTGTTATCAATCTGAGCCCAGCATAATACTCTTACCCCCAACATTTAAATCCCTGCAAAAATAATCTCTTTTAATTTGATGGAAACGTGTTGTGAGGGGCTTCTTTTTATTTCACTGCAAAGAACACAACGTATTTTTTTTCAGCTGAAATTTATATAGAAGGCTGCCTGTTTTACATGGGGACACAGGGAGTGAACATTTACTGCAGTGTGCCTGCAGAGGGAAAGAAATTACTTCTCAGAAAGGGCCAAGTTCAGGATTTCAGCCTGTGCTTTAAGCAGGGACTCAGAGTAAAGTCCTGCCTGCTGCAGTTGTGAAATCTCTGTTAGCAAGTTTAGAAGCAAGTATTAGCACAGCTGGCAAAGGCTTTCAGCTAGGAAAAAGCTACTCTACTGGTGAAGACATGCAGGAAGGTGCAGATGAGCTGGAGTCTGCAACAGCACATCAGACGGGGGGCTGTGCGGACCGGAGGGCTGTCGAGAAGCCGCTGCAGTATTCATGAAAGATTCAGGTCCTTACACCAAAGTGCTTTACCCAAAGCTATTAGTAAAATATTTTTTTTCCTCCGTTCCCTAGATGGGCACTAGTTTTGCAGACAGCTACGATGAAAACCTTTTGAAATGCCAGACAGAGGGAGGAGATGGACCTGGCACATAATGTGCAACGAGGAGACTGGTTTGGAAGGCAGTGATGGAGCACTTCAGCCCAGTGATGGATTTGGGAGGCAGCTTGTGCTGAGCTGAATGCAAAACTCATAATGGGAAAATATGCCTGTTCTTACAAGGGCTCCATTAAAAAAGCTTTTGTGAAAAGTCAGGTCATAAACAACTGAACCAAGGAACTTAAAAATCCACATCGATGAAGAAAAAGAAGGTATGGAATGAACATAAATTAGACAGATTCCCCCGGGGAAGCAGGAATAGGGGTCTTGTTAAAGCACCAGCTGTTAATTCCCATCTGTATGTAATTTCCACTCCTATCGTCTGTGCAGAATAAAGCCCTTCCAAAAAGGATCGTTAGCAGACTGGCTGAAAACTGGAGGAGGCCCAAGTGCAAGCTTGTGGTAGGTGTCCCACAGCTCGGAGGAGATTGTCTGTTTCCCACATGGGTTTGAGGCTAGATGACACTTCTAGGCAGTATAGAGACAAAGGTCGCCTGTGACAGGATTGCTCAAGTGTAGGGAAACCACATCGGGAAAAACTGGAAGTTGCTGAAGCAGCAGAGTCACCAGCAGCAACTCTTCCCAAGGCCCAGGCAAAACATTGGCCACGCGGCTGCCACTGAAGGCGTGACACCAACAGCTTGAAAGCCACATTGCTGATCAGAAATAACTCCGACCCATGAAAAACGTGCACGACTGAAGTACTTGGGAGTTGCAAGAAGTAAATAAACTGTAATTACCAGCTACATCAGGAGAAATCCAGATCTCAGTGAAGTTCATGTCTATCTAAGGGGTGGACTTTTAATAAAATGATCACTGTCTCTGGTGCTGAGGGGTTTTGAGTGACCTCTACTTCAGCTACCTGTTCTTTTACCACTGGGAACTAACCCTAGCTGAATTAGCGGAGTAAGGTGCTGGTTTGGGTGAGTTAATCCATCTCCTAACTGTGCTAATACATTTTCCCCTGGACAGTTTTCAGCCATCTCCAGCAGATGGGAATAAGAACAAGTGCTGACTCTGGGGGCAACTCATGGTTTCCCCACCGTTCCTCCAAGGCGACAGATATGAACTGCTCCTCGTGTGGACTCTGAGTAAAATTGTGGCAAACCCCATTCATGACTGCATGTGTTGATGCCATTTCAACTGGCCGGTGGGAATCAGCTGTTCCATGCTGGACCAAAGGCCAGATTCTGCAGGAGAATGACGTGACCAAGTAGCAGGTGGGACTGGTGGAAAGTCACATCCCAGGGACAGAGTTCAGTGTACTTGGTGTCACAAGAGAAGAGGTTGGCTCTGAAATAGGCCAGTGAGTGAGCTCAGTGAGCTCAGTCATGCTGACATGACAGCAGAAGGAAGAGAAAGGATGTAAGGAGAAGAGCGGCTTTCATGAAAAACTAGTCTCTTCTCCAGAAACTAAGAAGTTAGGACCTCGCCCTCCTCCAAGACCAGACCATGCTTAAACCAGCCAGCTCTCCACAAGCTCTGCCACCATTGCACTGGTCAGATGGCAATGAAAGAGAAACAAAATCACATCCTGGAGCACAGCCAGAGGCAGCTACCTAAATTGCCCTCAGCAGACCCAATTGCAGCAGTAAGAAATGCCAAGAGATACTTAGGCATATGCACTGACTGGTGAAACCTTCATTTACAAACAAATCTACTGTTATCCCCATGCAGCAGACACCCAGGATAAAACATCAGGAGTGAAATACGCTCGTAGTTTAGATGCGGTGCCATCAGACTAAAACAGTCCCCACGTATCAAGGCAAAGCAAATAGTGATACTCTAATCTCCTGAATGTCATTCAAATCTACAAATGTTCAGGAGATATCTCAGAGAATGAAACACAATCTAACCTCTTCATTTAGATTATGTTATTTTTGTCCTTAAAACACAGAAGGAACTTTTGGTAGGAGAGTAACAGACTCCAAATAATTTTAATGAGATAAAGTTTAGATTTGTAGGGATTAGGCATCAATTGAGAGAAATCATATCCTCCTGGTGTGACATTTAATCATCTGATTATTTCAGGAGACACACTTTGGCACACTAAGGCGGTGGAGCTGTTCGTAGGCTCCAGAAAATTGTACAGCTTTGCTCAAAACTTCACAGAAGAGGCAGAGAACTATTATGTCAACTAACTAATAGAGATTTTTGACTGGAAAAATGAATACTCTGTGCATTTTAGTTAAAATTCCCTAAAATCAATCCCTTCTCATTTATCTGAATTCAAAGGACTTCAAAACCAAGCTGATTTCAAATCACCAATATATCTCATCTCCTCCAAGATACCTTCAAGATGCTGTTGATCTGCATTTGAACCAGTTGAGGTGACTGGTAGGCAGAGATTGTGTCACTTGAGGAATCTATGAAGGTTTTGAGAGCAAAATCAGCATTCCACTGCTAAACTACAAGATGCTATCTGCGAAGACCAGGAGTAAGTTTGGAGTTCCCTGGGATGCGCTGGGATTCCCCTCTACTACCCCTGGTTTTCGCAGGGTGGGTAACAGGCACAAGCTCAGCTGTGTTGAGCCTCCCGAGTCTGTTGATGCACAAAATCCAACTCCGGCTCCCCGACTTGTTCTTGCGTAACGCTGTCACAAGACCAGTTTGAATCCACTCTCACTGCTCTTTAGCCAGCTGAGGACATCTGCACTGACTGCTGCTTTCCAGGCACGTGGTGAGGAATGTATACGCAGACAGTATACACAGACACATACATACCCATACATCTCCAAGGGTGTCCTGGACTGTACTGTGCAGGGAGTGCTCTGGTGGGGTACGCTGTGGTTTCTGTACCTAACGAATCTTACCCAAAAATGAAGGAACGGAACAGCCTATTTTTGAAAATGCAAACCCAAAGATTTTGGCTTGCTTAGCACATCGAGACTGCCACACACGTTCATTGAAAGAAAGGCAAATGCTGAGGGAACTCTGTAACCCTCCCAGACGGATGCAGAAAAGTATTTGGAAATACCCCAGTGTGTTCCAGCAGCCTCTAATGGGAGACTGGCTGTGGAAGAAGAATTGCTGGTATGATCTCAGGACTCAACCCACTGTAGTCAGACAGTCTGCCCACAATGATGGGCCCAGCCAAGACAATACAAGCTCTACACTCACTGATAATCTAGACCCAAATACAAACAACATCCCCATGCCTGACTATGCTACTTAAGTGGGCAGATGAACATGGAAACATAACGTAGGCTACCTGTTCTCCTAATTTCAACACCAGTGAAATTTCTTCGCTGCTTTCAAAGACTCCTGATGGGGCCAGTTGAAATGATGGATGTAAACAGCTCCTCCAGCCACAGGCAGTGCTGGATATTCCTACGAGTACTGAGCTCCTGTGTGTATTACACGGCTGCCTCTATTCAGGAGGCTAAAAAGAAGTTCAGTCCTGCTTGTATATGCTGGAATCATTACACACAGTGTTCCCATAAATCATATAAATGAGTATTACTATGTCACTAGTTAGGATGGGCGCTGTTATTATTGAAAAACCTTCTGGCAATCCAATCCTAGCGCCATCCAAGCCGAGGTTGGCCCCAGTGCAATTTATACCGGTCTCAAGTCTGCGCCCTGCAAACAGTTGCCCAAAAAGACTCTGGCAGCTAGACAGTGTTAAGGCTGCCGTGCCCATTCTCCATCATACTCCCCAACCCAACGGAGAGGCAGGTTGACACGGAGCCACGTCACCAGCCACGCACCACACGGAGCTGCGTCCTCCTCCAGGCTGCTAGTGCTCTGCACCCCTGTAGCAGGGCTGGGCACTACACATCCGAGCCAGAGATGGCCTGTTTTCCACTTGGGATGAAATGCCTCGCATGTCACAGGAGACTGGGGAGAGCCAACCCCAACCTTCCTGCTGGGGACGTTACACAAACGGATCAATCTCAGCGGCTGCTCTCGGGGTGCCCAGCAAAGCCGCTGGTGAAAGAAGACACAAAAGCACAGGCAGCATTTACCTTGGTCAATGTGCTTCCAATTATCAGAACAGAAACTTGACTAAACGAGGAGATTTGAAAAGGCAGGGAGGAGTCCTGGGAGGCAGCAGACCATGGACACCCTGTCTGTGGTCTTGTTCTGCACATTCCACCCTCCAGTCAGCTCTGGCTGAACCGCTTACCCTGAGTCCAATTTATTCCTGTGGATTTTCAAGAAATATGAATCCTAAAACAAGATGTACTGAAAGTTCAGTACATGGTATTAAAGCTAGTATCCATCATGTCAATTCTGTCTCTCCAGTTTGTTCATTCTGCTTCTTATTATCATCTGACTACAATCTATTCGTAAACAATACCCTTATGATTTTTTCCATGCGTATTTATTTCCTCAGTTGTTGACTTTGTTTCCTGGGGCTATTAAAAAAAGTAAATATATCTAAATATTTATATAAACACATCTCTGTTTTGAAATGGTCCCCAACTACTTATAAATGCAATATGACATCAACCAAAAATCAAAGCGTATTTGGCACATGGGACCCACTACTGGATACGAAAACGGGTGTAGCTGAAGTAGCCCCAGGAAAGGACCCACCCAAACCATATACAGAATACATTTAAATAAACACAGGGTCCAGTCTTGGTCCATACACAGGTAAAACTCTCAAGTAGGTGGGAGAAGAGCCACCTGAAAAAGAGCATGGGGGGACATCCATGCAGCAGCCAGACGTGCAGACACAGTTACACAGTACTGCAGCACCACAGCTTATTTATAGTCGGACGGGCGAGAGTGGAAGAATTGAATTCCATTCATGGACATGTTTCCAGAATAAAATCTGATTACGCTAGAATAGAGAAGACAGCAAATATTATCTCAGAGGGTTTTTCTCACAGAAAACAGCATCCAGCAATTCTTCCATTTTGGGTTATAGATTTAAAGTAATTCAGAATAAGGAGAAAAAAAGCCCTTCTGAAATAATCCCTTTGCAGACATGAGAAACTACCACGTACAGCCCCATGCTGATGAGCCCAGCTATAATCCAGTCTTTGCTTTCTGCTGACTAGCTGAGCTCTCGTGGTTTATTATGTCAGTGGAACCCCTCAAAAGAATTACAGCCTTTTATTCAGCTCTGAACCATGTATTATTATGAATACTAAACTGGTTCAAATAAGTCTATTGGTCCTGCTATAACATTAGACAAAGTCTTAAGTAATTACCTATCTCTTCAGAGAATGTGTTTTCATTGGCGGCAGATCCCGCTGAAAGCAGGCGTGCATGCTTGCGGATACACTATGCACTATGTCCCCAGAGCAAGCACATGGCAATGGATAAACAACAGGACAGAGCTCCCACCACCACAGCACAGCAAAATAAAAGGCTTCCACAGCAAGCAAAAATCTAATCTTAATTAATCATAATAAAACCACATTCAGTGATGCTCAGAACAAATATAGATACAGACAATGCAGGCAACATGCACGTCACAGTGGAAAACTTCAAGTTACTTTGTGATAAATAATAATTAAAGGTAGTTAATGAAGCTACTTTGAAAATAGATGTTAGCATCAGCCCAGCAAAAAGATGGGCTCAGACAGGGTCCTGCATCTAAGTGGTCCCAGTGGAATCAGTAGACCCCGTATCAGCAGCAGGACTTCAGTCTGTATTTTAAAAATTGCCTGTTCCAGTATTGGTAATTGCTCTTTTAGCACCCGCAAAGCAGCAGGACCACAGCTCTATGACTCTGCTCACTACAGTGAGCCCTCGTTTTCCTACACAGTGTCTGCAAAACCTGCTCATAACCATTAAGATTTGAGGAATCTTTTTAGTCTGAACTGTCTGGAGTTGACAATTAACTATTCACTGAAAAGCTTTTTTTTTTTTTTTTAATGGGAATTTCCATTCACAGTACTCGTTATTCCACAGGAAGAATACAAACCCATAAATTGTGTGTCACGTAGGTCACGAATGCAAGCATTTCTAAGCCAACGTGGTTTACGGGCTGTGCTATGTGTCAGAGTATCGGCCTAGATCCCATAGGAGTGAAACAAGAGCACCAAGCAACTGCAGTTAGGCCACAGGAACAGTTAGAGCTATGGGTTAGCTCTGGTCTGAACTCCACTGAGAAGTCCCAAAACAGCAGGAAGACCGTCTCCAGGTATAAAGTGAAACGTGGTTATGAAAAGCCAATGCGAGCCCAAGATGGGACAGTAGAGGTGCTTTTCTGTCTCATTGCTCTTACCCGCTCTGCAGAACTGCACTGAACTTGTTGAGTTCAACATGAAAACAAAAACTGACCCTTAATTTCAGCATCAGCTCTTGGCTGAAGCGCATCAGTGGGGGAAAAGCACAGGAGAGGCAGGCAAACCATCCATCCAGTTTGTGTTTGCTGGCATCTGCGTGGCCGTTCGCAGGAGAGGCGGACTCACTTTCACTCTGAGGTCAAACCATCTGAGAACCAGGATCAGCAGGTAGGGAAATTTAAGCTCATTATATTGTTTGGACTCTGATTCTGGAATCATTGTCCTCTGCAGAGAGTCGTACTTTGTGGGTGGTGACTATGGTGCTATAATTACCACTATAATTACACTGGCATGTTTCCTTCTTGGCCAGTCCCATGGAATTACAGTCCCGTTACCTGACCTGGGTTTCTGATAGTCCTAGAAGGATGGCTGATTGCTTTTTTTTTGCTTTTTTTTTTTTTTTGCCTGGCTGCAAGCTGGTAGCTTTAATATTAATTGTAAGGCCAGGAATGCCAAGGCAGTTTCATCCTGAGCAAAAAACAATGCTGTCAATGTCCACTTTGACTGCAACTATCACTTGTGGCTCCTTCAGGAGGTGAGGTGGAGGAGGAACCAAGGAACCAGAACATCGGAAGAATTTGGCACTGTAAAGGAGAAGGACGCCCTGGGACTAGCAAATCTCACCCATCTTTAACTTCTGCCTCACATCACTGCATCATAAATACACATAAGCTGGGTGTGTCTGATAATATGTCAGCCGTGACACTTAATTAAATTATTTGCATTGGGCTTTGGCACTAATACCATTCTCATCTCTCCTACAGCTATTGCTTCGGGATTCGGTGGGTTCAAAAACGCAAAACCATCTTGTATTGCAGGGAAACCCAGTCCCTCTCTCAGTTTTGATCCTGCCCGTAACACAGCATGTGTTGAATCATGTAAAACAAAGCGGACAATTTAGATACCAGGTGGTCCTCTGATGGGGGGACCCAGATAACTCCTTTGTGCTCTCTATGAAAGCACGTTTTTCCCAAAATCAAAGAGGATTTCTGCAGAAGAGCTGTGATGCGTTTCCATGCTCCTCCGAGCAGGAGCTGACGCTGCAGCCCTCGGCTGGGAGACAGAGCTCGCCGTGTCCCAGCAGGCCGTTGTCTGGAGGAAACCAGCGACACCACTGCAAATCTTTTGCAGATTCTTCTTTTCTGTAACACACAAGAGGACTCGGGTTTGGTGACTTCGCTGAATAATTCTCTGAATCAAAGCTGCTTCTCAAAACTCCAGCTTCTGATGTATTTTTCTCCCTGCTGATTTGGAGTCCGACCTGGGAATATGGGTGTTACACGATGTGCAGCACTTCTCTGCGTCAAGCCGCAGCTGACTGAGGTAGCCACTTCACTCAAGGAAATTATTTGAGGTTTTCTGAGAGCCTCTTGACAGTAGGTAAAGATTGTTTCAGCTTGTGGGAGTGCCAGCTAGAACCCTTTATAACCTGAATGACATGTCATGTCATAAAAACTCCTGCTAAAACTCACTCTGTCCTTTCAAGACAGCAATTTTGACGTCAATGTCTGTCTTTTCAACCATCACACAGCAGCTCATCTGGATAAGAACCGGCAAGTCAGAGATTGCCTACAAGTATCTCCTAGCAAGAGTCCCTTCCATGTATTATTTGAGAATGTAACTCCGCATGTCGTGCAGATCTCTTCCCCATTCTCTGAGGGGGAAAAATAATGTCAGAAAAATACTGTGAGAAAAGGGGAGAAATGATGCTTTTGGCCAATGCTCTTATCTGGTGACTAAGCAGACTACAGGCTGGTATGTCTCAATCTGAACAGCCACATTTTGATGGCCTTTCGCACATAATTACCAACAGAGCTTCCATTTTTCTTTAGCTAGTGCAGTAGTCACAGAAATCATGACTGTTCGGCATTATCTGCCTTATATTGGTTGTAATCACATCACATTTTTGTTTATATCCACAAGTAATAAAAACCATGCATATCTTTAGTTTGACTTAAAGAATAAAGTAAATACATAATTCTGGCAAATTGTTTGGAATTATAGTTTAAGTCATCTGGTTCAGATATTCTGTAGTAACTTGTTGGCACCGACATTGCCACTTTTTTTTTTTTTTAGTTTAAACCAAAATTTTCTCAGAAACATGTGTTTTCCATCCAACTTCCATGTAATCCATTTTATGAAGGCCACAAAGCTTACAAAGTTTGAAACTTAAACTACCTGGGCAGAAGAGATTGTTTCTGGACACTCATTACACAGCTGATTAACTGAGGAATAAGCAATTCTGGCATGCAACCTAGCGTGTCTGTTGTTTTGGCTTTTTGTCTCAAGGAGTTGTCTTTCTCGAAATACCTCCCCAGGTACAATGTGTACATTCCACCCTGTTTTGCTCACAAATTACATACCTCTCTTTTATGTCAAGTCCAATATAGCTGCACCAGGTTTTCTTATTCCACATAAAAAGTAACCAATTACTTGAGTAAATACCGGTTTTAAAAATATCACAAAGTGGTTTCCTGCTGCTCTAAATACTAAAATGTTCGGCAGGATTTCTGACCCTTATAAATCTTTCAAATAGTTCATATTTTATCAAAGAAGCCAGACCATCTTTAAACCTGGTGCATAACTCATTGAGACCATTTCTCAAATACTTGATTTTCACACAAGCAGTCAGGGGAAAAAAATGGCTGCGTAATTTTTTAATATAATTAGCTCTGACTTTTTTTTGCATTTCATTCTCTGTGGCTTTATTGTCAACTTCTGCTCATTCATCATAAAATCTACAGTTACCAGAGATTCAAAAATACTAAATCGATGATAGATGGGGGGAAAGTGGCTTAAAATACAACCCTTTGAAGCTTCCTAACAGACCTACATTTACTGAACCTAACAGGTTCTCCAGTGTCAAATCCCATTTCAGTCACTGTCAGCAGCTTTATTCGCACCATCCAAGAACCAACTTGTGGGAATTAAATCAACACGTTCCCAGAGCAGGTCCTGCACCAGGAGGAACCGAGTCCAAGAGGCAACATCCCTCCACCCTCCCGACCACTTGCCCAGCAACGCTTTGCAGCTCTGGGCTGGCTTCGTAATGATGTGTCATTTGCAAGTCAGCACCTTGCACCAAGCCCCGAGGTGGGGAAATTACCCGGGAGAAGAGGCAACAATAAATTCCCCCGTCTTGCTTATTTTCTCAAGCCTGATGAAATCCCACTGCGCTGCTGGGGCTGCGCAGCGCAGCTTACTCTAACTCTACTGTGAAATGCGTTTAGTCACAGATAAAAACACCCAGAATCCAGACCTCGGCACACCTTCCCCACAGCATCCTCTTCCCTTTTGAAGTCATCGCCCTCTCTGTCCTTCATAACTGGGCGTGCTCGCTCTCTCCCCGTGCGCCGGAGCCTCTTCCACAGCATTGCTCAGCCTTCACCTGCCCGGAACGGCCTTGCAGGGACACAGCCCTGTTAATAAGCATGAAAGTAGCTCTTCTCCCTGAAAACCCCAAACAATTAAACGCTTCCCATTTAAAAGCAGTTGCAAAATGCTCACGCCGCTGCTCGATCCCATAAAGTTTTAATCAAATCACGAAACACTTAAGAAAACCCCCGTATGTTAGCTAAAGGGAAGGCAAAAGGGTATTCCTAAGAGCCAACAGTCGTTCAAAACTGCTGCAAGTGGCTGTGATCCTCTCCAAAGTGTTACTCCTCAAACACGTCATCGAACGCCTCGCAACCGGACACCCCCCTGCAACCGGGCGCCTGTGTCCATGCAAGCTGCCTGCTGTTGGAGCAAAGCTGCAGGCTCAGTGCCTCGGGATTCGGGCATCCCAACTCTCCGGGAAACCGGCCTCTGAATCACTGGAATCGGTGACCATTCTATAAAACTACCTGGCGCTCAAGTTGGCAGTCAATCATGCTGCCAGGGAGCGAGTTACACCGTGCTCCAGAAGACGCCAAATTTGGTGGAGCATGACTCGTGGGGCATGTGCGCTTTTCCTGCCAGCGCTCACCTTGAAAGCGCAGGCGCAGCTTCGTGCTTCCTCGCTCAGGAAGGGCTGAGTGGGACCAGATCCTCTCATCCCAGCGGCGAGCGACCTCGAGGGAGAAAAGCAGGGAAAAATCCTACAGCTCTGGGTGCCACCCGCCGCCCAGCAACGTCTGCTGAGCAGGAAGAAATAGGAAATGCTCAACTTGCAGATTTTTTTCACCAAAGAGTGACACGAGGGGGTGCTATTTTAGGCACGGGTTTTGGTAAGGAAAAGAGATGTGAAAATAACCTTGGATGGAGCAATTAATGCAATATGGGCTGAAGGGGAGGATGAGCCGCACTAGGGCAGCCAGGGCTGCATGGTTCGAAGGACACGCCGGGAGAAATGATGAGCCCTGACTAGAGAAGTTAACCCGAGGGAGGAACCCAGGGTCTGGCGCACGGAGGATGCGTGGAATTCCTTGAAGTCGAAAGGGGAAAACCCATCCAAAAATTGTTACTTTGAAAAGGGGCAGAAAGACTCATGAGGAACGGCTGCAGGAGGGCATCAGACCAAAAGCAGCAGGGAAAAGGCATTAGGAGGAAGCACAATTGGTGAGGCACAGGAAAAAAAAATAAAAAA